>JANHZU010008494.1:124914-135563 GCA_032468055.1 Acrochordus granulatus | reverse complement strand
TTGTTTCCTATGGGAAACTGCATTTCTCTTTACAAGCATTTCGCGCTAAGAGCGTTCTTCTGGAATGGATTAATCTCGTCTTGTGAGGCACCACTGTATTTGAATTATAAAACATAAACTTTAAACTGTTATACACCTTGCAAAAGCAAATACAAAGCTTAGTAAAATGATCCTCAACAAGAGAGAGAGAAATATAAATAATGGCATAGAAATGGAGAACTTTACAACATTTTGCATGCAATTATCTTATGTTACAGGTTATTCCTATACTTATGTGTTGTGTATGAAATGGCTCAAAACTATTGTTACATGTACCGGGGTATCTGAACATGTAGGCTAAATTTGCTCCTGAAACTTCCCTTCTTCTGCCTAGTTAGAGACAGGTACTTGTCAGGTAGAATGGGAATGTTGTCTAACGGGGCTTTATTACTGTTTATTACTGTTTTGCAGGACTGCAGTCCTAAGTACCACACTATGGGCATGTGGGATTGGATCATTTTTACAACATGGTTGGAGGGCCTAGAGTCTTGCAGGCTTCAAGCTAGGCACTCAAGCAGGCTCTATCTCTGTGCAAGACAGGTGGAACCAGAGCATGGTCTTATTGCATTCCAGGATGGTCTTGCAGGCAACTGTGGTGTGCATGTCACAGGCTGAATTTATTCCAGGTAAGGAATGAATAATGAGTGTCCTGGAGTATGGATTGCTATTAGAGTTCATCCTGAGGCTCCTATCTGTGCCAAGTACAGGAATTGTTGTGGTTGCTGAGGCTGATCCCAGACAGGTGGTTTGGTGAAAGGGAAACAACAATAGCTATTTTGAATGTGGGGGCCAGATTGCCAGAGTTATGTGGGACTGAGAAGACTTATACTTCTGATTTGAAAAGCATCATTTTGCATTTTATTCTTTGGCTATTTGTTTCTAATTCACAGGTTTGGTTTTGTAAAGTTGCAGGGTTCCATCATTATCCTCCTGTTTGGAGTCTAGACTGCGATTTCATTGTTAAGGAAGGAGTGATATATTTTTTTCTTGCCAGTCCTGGTCCCAATGAAATCATTGTTTTGTTCATGGAGGGGCTAACATGAGCTTACATATCTTTTTAGGGGGAAGGAGAAGACATACCATCAGGTTTGAATATTTCTGCACTTAATTATAAACCCTAATTCACAAATTACAACAATTGAGTTTGAACAGCACGTAAAGCAAAATTAAACAAAATATGACCCAAGCCATTTTATCTATGACTTTACTGTTTCCTAAGAGAACATACACAGTGTGAAATCGTCCTTAAATTATTTTTCATTTCAAATGCAGGATTTTACATCAATGTGTACATTTTTCTACAGCAACAAAACCAGGGCAAGTATAGAACTTAAACTATTCATGCTCTCACTCACATTTGTCACATTAACTCTCCTCATATGCAATGAAGTTTTCACCAAGACTATAAATTTAGTTCAATATAAAGGCTATAAATTTTGAATTATTTTTTTAAAAAATATGAAGTATCTGTTATGAAATTTTGAACTGTTGCTTACACATCATTGAACTCCTCAAATGACTTTGCAGGTGAGAATACATCTAGAAGTCCAATAACCTGTAAAGGGGAAAAATATATTATTAAGTTAGCATAGACATTAATCCATTTTTTTCAATCCATTTTTTCCAACTGAAGTATACTTACTATCCTAAATCAAGAGTGCATGCAAAGTGAATACATGATTTAAAACATCAAATCCTGTTTTATTCTCACTGTTCTATTGTTTCCATATATTCTATGTTTCAGTTTGTATCAAACAACTGAGTACTCTGCAGTGAAGCAGCTGAGGAGAAATTCTATACTTAGGCAGGCATCCAGCATGCATTGCAAAAAAAAAAGTATGGAGATCTATTGACAAATCCTAGTGAAAGACAATGCACTACACCCCTACTTGGGACTTTGTTTTGATCTATTAAACTTGTTTTAGATATGATTGCAATAGCCCTAAGTGACCAGGCTCAAAACTTTTGGATGTGATAGATCTAGTTTTGGAAGCCAAAATCAGAGGTCCTTAGATCCCTCTACAGTCTTCACCAAGATGGCTTACTTGTTGGAAATGACACAATGAAGGAAAATTTTACCATAACTGATGCCTATGCAAAAAGATCAAACGTACTGGAAACAAATTTATTAAAATCTCGAGAAAATTCTGAAAATAAAAATTGAGTCAAAACCACAAATATTTTATTAGATAAGATCCAGAGAATATTTATGAAAAGCATTACAATTTCTTAAGATACATGCTGACAATGGCAAGAAATCAATCCGGCACAATGTTTTTTTTTAATTTATTTTATAGTATAAGGCTATCGAACTCACTCTTAGTGACTCCATGCAGCTCACAAAGTACAAACCCAATAATCCTCCACTCCCCTGATGACAACAATCAGACAAGCCGCTTGATGGACTCCATATCATCTGGGGTCTCCAAGCCCATTGAAAGAACCATGTGAGAGTTGGTCTAGGGGGAGGGCAGTGTGTGGTTGGAGGAGGGTGTGAAGCAGGGGCCCTTGTGCTGAGAGCTTGCTATAGTGCCAGGGCCCTCTGCCATTACCCCTCCCTGATTGTCTGGGAGTGTTTAGTTTGTTGGTTGGCGGGGTGTAGAGCCCATGCCTGGGAGTAAGGGAGGTATTGGGGTGGAGGGTATTTCTGGTTTGGGGGGTTTTAGGGCAGGAGATGGTATTCAAGTGGTTACGGGTAGGGGGTGTTACAGGAGCAGGAGGGCAGGCCGTTACAGGAGAAGACGCCTCTGATGGTTAGTATCAGTGGCGTGTTCTAGCCCTCCTTGCTCATGCTCAGACCCTAGACAGCATGCCTTTGGCAGCCCTGGGGTCCACCTGCTGCTGTTGAATGCCAGGTCAGTTAACAAGGCTCCTCTGATGTTTTGCCAGCCACATCAATATATTTCTGTAATATAATTTCTTCATCCAGAGTTAGTGTTACCAACTACTGTACTAGTCTTTACTACATTTAATGCTCTGACCAATATCTGCAGGAAAATGATAGTCCTCAAATAAAACATAGGTCATGTTAGGTGGGAAGAAGCAGGCCCAGACAGCTCAGTTTTAATCTAAAGATTTATTGAAGCTTCAAGGTGACAAGAATTTCTCCAGCTGCCAGCCCACACCTGCTCTCCACCAAAGATGGCTTACCGTCTTCATAAGGAGTTAGATCTTTGGCATTTGTACATGCCTAATGATTCTAGGCTCTTTATACTTAGTCAGTCCTCGTTTCTCCCACAGGTCATTTAGAAACAAAGTACAAAGCAACAGGGGCCACAGTATGAAGAATAATGCTCAAAGAGTTGACAGTCTGATCATATAGGCTCATCTGCATAGTTTTGTTCTGTTGGTCTTCCTAGCACTTAAAGGGAAATTTAAGGTGCCTTCATAGGAAAACTGTCCACACTTTCAGTATTTATTAATATGATGGAAGAAATATTTTGATTAAAAGTAGATTAGCTATTGTAAATTTGTACTTTAAATCTCCATCACTTCAACACCTGCAAAAAGTAAGTGCAGACCTAACTAGAATTAAGTTAGTGTAGGATAGATCTACTTATTAATTATTGTGATCTCTGCATTAAAAATGACAGGTTTGGTACTAAAATTTTATTTATGTAGTTGCTCATTTCACAGCACTGGTTCTAGGCATGAACAGAAGATTAAAACCAAAAAAGCAATACAATTTGCAAAAAATAAACACCTCCAAACGATAAAATGAAATGTGTCTAGCAGTCTTAAAAAAATCAATCCAGTTCTAATCAATAAGAACTAACAAAATCATCTAACAGGCTTGCTTAATCTGCACAACAGCTGCACTAGAGGAAGAAATGTTTTTGCAATATTGTGTTCCAGAAATACAGAGAAGCTACGAAGCATTTCACAATAGATCCCACAGCTGAGGATTGCAGAATTAATCCTCATTTGCATTTCATCATCTATGGCATGCAAACTGCCCATATTAACTGATGGACTGCAGTGTTGAATTCCAATGTGTGAAATGTGCTTTGGATGAAAGCATACACAGTGTATATGTTTTCAGCATAAGCATATGCACTGTATCTGACAATGGCCCCTTAAAGAAATCTTTTATACAGTAGCTGTGCATGACATGACCATGCCAGATCTGAAGCACTTTTTCTGCTCAGAATTTGAACACCTGCAATCCTTAAAATGAACCAGGATTAACAAATAGTTCATACTCAATTTTAATTTGAAACCATAATACAGTGTACAATTATAAGTTTTCTGTCAAACTCACATTTTCATGTTTCATATGTTTAAGCAGTCGCAGTTCACGATAGGTCCTTTTGGCATGTATGATAGATTGAAATGGTCTGGACAATTTCTTCACTGCCACACGAAGGCCAGTTTTAGCATCAAAGGCAGAGCTATAAAACATCATTTAAAAAAAGCATTAAGACTGTAATCAGTGATTAACAATTTCTTATGAAAATGTTATCATATATCTTATTCTTTTGAAAGAGTGTCACTAAGTAACTTAGAATATGAGCTCCAAAAGAAGTTGAAAATTTATCTGAATAACTTGGAAAAAGAATCACTTATCCGTCTAGAGAAATTACATAAAAATCAATAAATTTGGGAATTATGCTGGCTTTACAAGGAAAGAATGAAAAATTTTGCAATCATATAATGACATGGAGATATGACAATGACTTCCTGTAACTTCCTTGAATTTCAACCTCAAAATTCACATATTGTGACATTTCATAAACAAAAGCTCATCTATTTTAAAGCATGTAAAGACACATGATGCATGCCTCACAGCAAACTAGTTGTGGAAATAAATCAAAACTATTCCCCCAATAACTCAGAAATATCTAGATAACAGTGTTTTTTTTCAGTTGCTTGGAAGTAGTGGTGCTGAATTTTTATTGTCATGGTTTCTGATCAGACTAACAATAGAAAAGTTTCGGATCTTACAGACATGGTGTTTCATGGTTCAGCCTCTTTTAGAACATCAAGAATCAGTTCTAGTTTGGAAGATTAACTTCTGGAAAATTGCCAAATTACTCTCAGAATGGCTGCACTGGCATGTTTAAAAAGTTTAGGTAGGTAGACAGTCTAGTGGGCACCAAGAGCAATACCCATAAAGAAATATGCTGAGGATATCTTCTGTGCAATAGCCAAGTGGTCTACACAAGGTATAAATATAAGAATTATGTATCAAGTGCATTTGGATGATCTGGCTACGATGAAATGGATTTACTACAAATGAATCCAATGATGTCTTCCTCTGGCTGTTGTATCAGATTTTTACAACAATCTTAGATGAATAGATACTGTCAAGCGCAAGCAACCAGAACTCTGTGAATAGGCCAAAGTAGTTTACTGTTGACCATATCTTTACAAGAATCTTGCCAGACTCCCTGCCTTCCTTGGGAAACAGCAAATATAGACCTAAGAGTTTTATCTCAAACATTTCCTTCCCCTTTAGGACTCTAAGTTGGAATGCCCTTTTATACCCTCGAGGAGCCCCATCCCCTTCAGCCAGTAGTTACTTCACAGATATTTTGTATGCTTACTTGGATGCTAGCCTGGATTATTCCACCTATCTATATGGTTTAATTAGTCCTAACTGATCAAATTATACACCAGAATGTAGTGGACAAATCCTTAATACTGATGCTAAATTATTATACCAGGCAAAAGGAAATATACAGTACACCAGATGTCTTTTAATGTTTAGCACTCTTATACTATTTGTTCAAGTATAATACTGGAAAACTAAACAAAGAAGAGTTCGATTTAGTCTACAATAAGGAAATTTTCTTTATCCTGTGTGATGAATATACTGCAAAATATTTTAGATGACTTAGAAGTGCTCATCATCATATGTTCCAAAACTACTAACTACAACAATCCTTGGGTTCTCTGTGTATGAAGATAATGCGTGACTTCATGGATATGTCCATCCAGCTTTCATGGCAGCAGAAGAAAAGCAGTTTGTCACTACATTCTTCTGGATTGTGTTATAAAGCCAAGATACAGGCAACTAAGTGCAGAAAGCAACATCCTGAGATTTTAAAAAGACAATGTAAAGATTTTCACTGTACATTAAAATGCATATTTAGTAGAAGTGAGATCTCAGAAGTTAAGAAACAAATCAATTCTACAAGTATTGTGGATAAAATTGATTTTCACCTTATATATACTATTGAAAACTTTGTTTCAAATATTGCACCATTTTAACAGCGTAGTTTATAATTTCTCCTGAATTTGAAGACTGAAATCCTGCTTGTTATTGCATTTTTTACATGCTTTTTCGAACTGCTAGGTTGGAGGAGCTGGAGCAAGTAATGGAAGCTCACTCACCCTGTTATGCAGCACTTGGGTCTTGAACTCAAGCTGCCAACCTTCCGGCTGACAAGCCCAGCATCTTAACCACTCAGCCACTGCACCCCTTTGTCACTATAACATGACAAAACATGAAATTCCTGATTATAAATATACCTTGAATCAAGGATGACTTTCATACATTAATTAGAAATTAAACTGTTCTTACACTATCGCTAAATGAGGTTTAGTATATATAAGAACTGATAATGTATTGCATTTATTAAGAAATTGGCAACTAGGATCACTAATTTATAACATACTACTTCCCTTTATCCAGCCTTTAACTCTGTAAGATACCATCTTGCCTTGGCCCAAATTAATGTACGCAATCTGGGGAATCTTATGCTTCTATTTTTCCCCTTTTCTCTGAGATCTCCATTCCTCCTTTGCCAATTTATTATTTCAGTAAGATCTACTTCCCAAATAACAAAACTATGATCTCCAATGTAATGCCCAGGGACACCAAACTCTTTATCATAATGTTTTAAACCTTTCAAAAAACATTAATTTTAAAAAAAGGGGAAGCTGATATATAGCAAAACTTCATCTTTTATTTCCTGAATACCTCTAAGTTAAAGTGAGACTCTTTTAAAATGTAAATGAAGGGTATCTGCAACCTGGGACTTAGAAGTTGTTCTCTTAGGGAGAGAGAGCAAAAATGAACAGGATAACCAGGAACACTTTGCAAGAGTGATAAGAGGAGGCAGCAGCTAGCATTTTGGTTCTTTCTAACTGTTAATATCCCTATGGCAGTCATGTAAGTACTGTAGGACTGTCTCTTCTAGTGGGTTTTATTTACATAGTAGATTTATAAGGCTACCCAATTCAAACAATGTGACTCTGAGCAGCATGCAATAGAAAACAAACAACCCCCCCAATCTTAAATCAACCACATAATATAAATATGAAATGCAAAATATAAAATGGTGAACATACACCATAATAAAAGAGAGAGAATTTCACTCCACTAGTTGTAAATTCTTGGGGGAAAAGCCAAGGCTTTCCTAAAAGGAATAGAGTTCGGGCCTGTTGTACATTAGGACAGGGAAGGAAGGGAGATTGTAGGAAAGAATAGATGAGAATCACTGAAAAAGACACTTTGTAAGTCACATAAAATGACAAGATTTAAAAGAAGGAACTGGAGCATACCTTCCTTGTGGAGTCATGTGAGGCAGGAAGATGTTCCTGGAAGAAAGCAGCCCAGCAAGTAAACTGATCCTATAATATTTAGAGCTTTAAAAGTGATAGCCAGCACCTTAAATTGCACCTAGAAGTCTGCTGGGAGCCATTGCAGCTTGCGGAGTAGTGATGTCACAAGGGCATAACAAGCCCCACATACAATTATTCATGCCACTGGATCAACTAAACCTTTTGGATGTTTTTCAAGGGCAGCCCCACAAAGAGTATGTTGCAATAGTCCAATTGGGAGGTGTTAAGGCCTGAGTGATCATAAGCGAGGCCTCCTGGTCCAGGAATGAGCACAAATGGCACACAAGATATAGTCACACAAATGCCTATTGGGCCATAAGTGTCATCTTTTGAAGCAGGAGTTGTGATTCCAGGAAAAACCTCAGATTACAGGCCAAATCTGAATAGGATAATGCCACCCCATCCAGAATGAAAGATGGAAATACTCTGATTCCCAAGTCTAAAGGACTCACAACCTATAATCAACTTAATTATTGAGCTGCAAGATTGCATGGTTGAGCTGCAACCTGGTCTTCCCCATCCAGATTCCCAAAACATCTAAAACTTCAATAATCACTTTGATGTCGCTTGGATGGCCAAGGACAGATATATGTAACTGAGTATCATTCTCATACTGATAATATCTCATTCCATACCATGAGCTGACCTCACCCAGTGGCTTCGTGTAAAGGAGAAGAAGCAGGAGAAGGTAGAGCCCTGAGGCACACCACAAGAGTAGTGGCCTAGAACTTGACTGCTGTCCTCCCACTAATAACAACTGGAATCAGCCTCAGAGGAAGGACAACCACCACAAACACTGCCTTCTCAGCCAGTCCAGAAGGATACCATGACTGATGGTATCAAAGGCTGCCAAGACATCAAGAGAGTTAGGATGGACACATTCAGCCCCATCCCTGGCTCAACACAAGTTATCAACAAGTGCGACTAAGGCCATCTCCATATTAGAAGTACCCACCAACATGTTCTCAAAATTCCATGTTTTATGTTCAGCAGTCCATGAAGTTCTGAATTATGGCTACTAGAAAAGTGCTCATTGCACTCAACTCCAAACTTTAGTTTGAATTATTTCAAGATGTAAAGGTAAAAGCCTTTTGAAGAGTGAAAAAAATCAGAGAGAAGTATTTCCTTCGACAATAATGTCTCCTACCCCAGGAGTATTATACGTACAGTAAAAATATCAGGAATTATATACTGTATAAGTAAAGAATTAAGCCAATACTCATAACATTCAAACTTCTAAATTAATAGAAGCCAATAAAAAAAGATGTGAAAATATTTTCTACATATACTTAAAAATCTCTCTCCATCCTATAATCTCTTCATTGTCTACAAGAGGTACCTTTTTGTTGCCTTGTAACATAAAACACCAAAGTGACTCCACAAAAATATTCTGCATTTTATCCTGAACCCTTAAATGAATGCTCTTATTAAATCAGGCACAAGTTATTTTAAAGCAGGAACTTTGTGAAATTGCATACCTCAGAGGACATATGAATGTCCTAAATAAACCGAAATGACTTTTTCTCCTTCCAATCCAATTAAGACTCCAACCCCCCCACATTTTTAATGCTAGCAGGGCTAAGTTTATTTTATCTTCAGCATTTTTATCTTACAATGGGAAGATTCCAGAATAGTAAAATAAAATTTTCACTGAAAGTACAGAGAGGCTAAATATTTAAGTTTGCTTAATGCATAATGATTGAGATATTGATTATTTAACAAGAACCAGAGGGCTAAAGTAGTTATATTATCTTGAATACTTGATTGTTTCGTGAGAATTTGAGGGCTGAACTAGTTACAGAATTCTCTAGATGGAATAAAATAAATGTATTTGTAAAAGAACAAAGAGAATCAGTAGAGTAAGGTGAATTTACTATAAAAGACCTATATATTGAGAGGGTCAAGGGCAGAGATCTTATCTACATCCTGGACACAACTTGTTTGAACCTCTTCCCTCTGGTAGGTGCCACAGGATGCTGCATACCAAAACTACCAGACATAGTAGTAGTATCAGAGCGTGATGTTACTATATGATCATGCTGCATGATAGACAGAGCAGAAAGGTAGAGAATTATAATCAACCCAGAAGATCTCTTTAATGTACTGTGTATACATTATTATACTATTAATTCCACGCTTTATAATTTCTTCTATTGACTGCACATTTACCAAATAACATTGTTATGTATTATCTTATAGTGTTGTTTATTGATGTTCAAGTATAATGACAGCTACTGTACTGGAGTCAAATTCCTTGTGTGTCAAATCATGCTTGGTCAATAAAGTATCTGAGTATATCTAGACATAGTCAATTTTCTCCCTGCCTTAAGTTGCTTGGAGGAAAGGGAGGGAATATAGTTATTTCAAACTTTGGGGCTCACCATACAATAACAGAAGAACCACACTGCTTTATCAAGAAAGTCAGATTATATCCTTTTCATGTTTACCTGGCACTCAATCAATAAATAAATGTCTTATTTTTGAGTAGACAGATTTTGAATAAAAGTAGGATCTAAAATCTAAGTCTTATTTAAATCTTAGAGGTTACTAGGCCATATGAAGTAATACTAAGTTACTGTTTTTTCTCATGTGATGAAATTTAGTACAGGCAAGTCTCAGATTCCCAAAACCAGAAATATAGCATAAATAGATCTACTATCTAGGAGCACAAATATTAGAAAGAAAACTTGACTACCTAAAATAATTACACTTTTTAAAAATTGAGCTATATTTTTACAGTTATGAAGGTATGCTTCATATCTGTAAAAGTGAGAAGCTATATAAGGCAAACTCTTAAAAATATATTGAATAAATTTTATTTCCAAAGAAGCATGTTCAGACTGAATTTGAAATGGCTGTAACAAATTTTGTATCAAAAAACTAATCATTTTATAGATATCTTTGAGGTATTTGCAACAGTAGATTTTGGAACAAATGTTCATGGACTCAATTTTATACACTACAGCCAGTAAGCAGGTTGTTGTTGTTCAGTCACGCAGTCGTGTCTGACTCTTCGCGACCCCATGGACTGCATTACGCCA
>JANHZU010008494.1:0-22099 GCA_032468055.1 Acrochordus granulatus | reverse complement strand
CTGCCACTCACCAGGCCTGTTGGTCCACGGGAGGTATTTGATTCCCTCCAACCCACCATTACAGCATAAAAGCCATAATGGGTAGGGTTCCCCAATCTGCCACCTGGGGACATGCTCTGTGGGGGTTCCAGGTTCCCCCTAAGAGAGTGATAGGTGATAGGTGAGCCATAAAGATTTACAGAAAGACTTCCTTAGGGGTCAGCACATTAACACATTTGAGTCTGCTAAAAGGCTGTTTGTTTGTTTTTGTAAATGATTTAAAGCCAAATTGTAAATAGGAGGCAATTGAAATTTGGTCCCTCCCCCAATTAAAGGAAGGATTTAACATTTATATATGTAAAGATTCTTGGATTCCTCTTGAAAACTAGTTTGTTTCTTTGTCAAGAATTTGGAATTTGCAGTCATAAGAGGAATGTCCATTGTCTTTAAGGTGCAAATGGACTGTAGACAATTCAGATTTCTTATGTTGTTGAAAATGTTTATATTGTCTTCCCAATGTAAAATTCTGAACAGGCTTCATTACATTGAATGGCATATATGGCATCTGTCTGTGTTTGGGTATCTTATCTTTAGGATGCACTAATTTATGTTTAAGCATATTCATCAGTTTGTATTGCATGCATATGTTATGTTTATTGAAAATCCTCCTGAGTTTTTCTCATACTTCAGCATTATATGGAATGGTCACATTGTTACGTCCGTTAAGATCTTATTTTGCAATGGATGATTCTATGCAATAGTTGAAACCTGACCTGGTTCCACCATATCTGGAGTTAAATGTCTGACAAACAAGTGAGGAGCAGAAAATCAATCATTCAAGTTTCCTCCCATATTTTCCATATATTGGAAGATTACTGTAGAGAAAAATGCAATTTGAGTAGAGATTTCTCAGCTTTAAACCTAATTCTAATCGTAAACATCTAGTTTTCATTCCATTTAGTTCAGTTCTGTGTGCAATCTTCCTTGTCAGAAAGAAATATACTACCTTGCAGGGCACTGCAACCATTTTAATGAATCAGTGCAAAGCAAGTCACAAACAGACCACAGAGTCAAACATCCTTATATCACATTCTAGACACTTCAGAATAAATGGCACAATCACCTAAATCAGTATGAAAGCCTTCTTCTTTTCCAGACAAATATGAAAATAATGTAAACCCCCCACAAACTTAATAAAGTATTGTTTCATTGAGTAAATAATTGGAAGTACTATTAGAGAAAAAGAAATACTAATTATTCTGATCACTGGAATTCAAACTTCATCTCACATGGTAATTATTTTGGAAGCTCTAAAACACAACATACAGTCTGATCAATAATCAATAATTGCTGTCCTTTAGTGCTGTTGTGTTGTTTTGTTATGTGACACAAGTGCTGTTAAGGTGCTACTGTGCTGATTAGCCTTATGACTCAAGTCCACCTGATTATACAGTGATAATGAAGCAAAGCTTCAGAGCACTGTTGCAACTCTTTCACATTACCAGCAAAGGGCATACTTATTTTATATCTGTAAGTTTCATATAGGAATGACTCACTTGCTTGGTCAGACTGCCTGTAAGGAGTATTTCATTCCCTCACCTTTTGATCTGAAGCAAAATACAGATCCTTTCTTCCATTAATACAACACAAAAGATTTTAAAAAGGCCTTTCAGAGGCTAATCAGAAGACAAGCTGCCTAAAACAACACACTAGTTGATGGAAATTCCTTTCCCAAGTTTGAATTTCCTGCTGTCAAGCCAGGATATTGAGAGGCTCAAAGTGGGATGAGCCAAATGTCCTCTCCAATGTTCACCAAGACAAACTGTTTCAGCACAAACCTCATCACAGTACTAAGAAAAAGCCAGAAAAAAAGTACCATGGTAAGCCCCCAGAGTTGATCAGTAGCTCACAGCCCTGTTAAAATGTACTCTCATATGTTACAGCAAAAGCTGGAAGCCAGCCTCTGGTTCTTCCCAAATGCTCTTTGATCTGTTACAGACTCTTAGATAACCAGCTTGAAAAAAATAGCAACCATATATTTGAGAGTCTCCGGATTTCGGTGGCATATAAATTAAATAAATAAATAAATAAAATATCTTGAGATATAACATCCCTATAAAGCCCTTCAAACTTTTGAGAACATCTCTTAATAGGACTTCCAGTTTGTTGGAATCTGCTATTGTCCTTTAGGTAGCACAGCAAATGGTGGTAGGAAGGGAATAAGTTTCAAAATTAGACTGGTTTGAAGGTGGATTGACTATAATGGCTTCTCCAGAATTGGAACTGTAATTGCAGTGTTGTATTACTGATTCACTTTTCCAAACAGGGAGTTTTTGAAATGAAAATAACATGTTATAAATTGGAAAATGGAAACATCAGATATCCTTTCAAATTATTAGCAATTTCATTGTGAGTATGGGGGGAAATGGAGAGGGGGAACCCTGTTGGCACTGAGAGCTGGAGCTAAAGTGCTGTGGCGCTTCCCTTCCATACCCACCTCCTCAGGATGTCTGACTGTATGAATGTGAGAGCAGTTGGATAAGAAATGGCAAGGCCCTTTGCTCTTGGATAGGGAGGGAATGATCAGGGAGGGGTCAGGAGGTCTACTTCAGGGGATCTAGAGCAGGACAACAAATACAGGTAGTGCTGGATTTGGGGTGCTACAGAAGCCAAAGAGTAGGCAGTTACAGGGGAAGATAACCCCAATGTTTAGCATCGTTGGCATGTTCCAGCTGTCTGTGCTCACGCCCAGCCCCTGGAGAGCAGGGTCTTGTCACTCTACACTTTATATAAATGTAGCCTGTTTGCTTTAGTGGAAATTCATTGTCAACTTTTGAATTGTCTAATTCAAAAAAACTGAATTTGTCTAAACCACACTGATAAAAAATGTATATAATTGTCCTTTTAGACAACTATGACAACTTCATGCCATTCTGCACAAAGCTAACCAAGCTACATAGATAGCCAAAACAAAACAGAGATAATGCTATCCTCCAATTAATGACATGATATCCTTATTCTATTTTTCCTTACCCTCTGCCCCAAACTGCAAAACTAAATTTTCCCCGAAGCAATCCATCATTACAGGCTTTTTGCAAGCTCATTGGCTACTTAGATGGAAGTTGTCTAGACAAAGGTTTGTTAGTGAAGTTTTCCAAATGCTTGAAAAACATATGTGAATAGTCAGGTGAAGAACCACATGAGGCTGCTCTCATGACACCACTGACTACAGTAATGTAATATACACCAAATGTTCTTCTGGTCCTTTCAAAACTGCAGGGCAGATGTGCTCTGAGAGCAGATACAAACATTTAACTGCCTATAACTTTATAGAGAAGGCTAGCATTACTCTTGGAAAGGAAAAATCTTTAATAGGGTGAGGCACCGATGCTGACTGCAGGGATCCCCATGTGTATAATCAGATGGTACAGTACCACAAGAAATGGATTACGTGCTTTTCCTAAGCATTTTAATCAGCTCTAAATGTTCTGGAGCCACATAGTTATGCAATAACCATGGTAACACTTCTGCCAGATTCAATTGTGGTACCTGAATACTGAAAGGTAGATTGTAAAACATCAGTTTTTAACAAAAGCCTTTGCAGACAATTCTGGAAAAGCTTTGATGACCAAAATAGCGTCATGCAGTTATGAATATGTATATTGGTTGGGAAGAAACAGATAGCCATTTAAAGATGTAACCATTTTAAAAACTTGTTGACCTAGTACAAATGAACAATTCACTTTTAAAAAATCTTCATGAAGGCTTCTCTTCAATCAATTGTATTAGATTTATTTCTTGACCGTCACCACATATATGTTATTATTATTAGATTTTATCCCCCTCCCTTCCCCCCATACATTATGCACCTTCACTTACTGTTGGCTGTTTGACAAAATTGCAGTTACTTCCCATATCTTTTTATGACAGTTTTCAACTTGATTTTGTACACAGGATGTAATTACCTGCTGTGAAAACTAAGTTCCTAAGTGGCTTTCAGTTATTGGAGAAGTATCTGTCCTTTCACTGATGCTACCTGTTGCTAACTAACTCTCCAATTAATTGAGAATAATCAGAGATGGTCTATCTATTTATGCTATCAATAAGGACCTATAGATATGTCTTCCATCTTCTGTAATGGCCCCGACATGTTGCAGTCACAACTTATAATTAAGTAAGTGAGACAATAAGGCAGGGGTTATAGTCAGTAACATAAGAATATGGAAGATTCAAAGAAAGAAAGTAACAAGAGGCTAAAGCACAAATGGAACAAGCTCACATGAAAAACTAATAAAATAAAAATGTTACTTTAGCTATCTCAAAAATAAGACATAGAAAAAAGAAAGGACAGGCCCACTGCTTTGATTGTAATTGGGATTGAGATTGTAATACAGTATGTGATAGAAAGAGGCAGAACTCCTCAACTCCTGTTCTGCTTCAATCTTTTCCCAAAGGGAAACCTTATACAAGTAAACCTAAACAGAGTTACTGATCAAAAGGAAAGTGGTAATCAAAGTAAATAAAGAGACAGTGAAGGAGCACATGCCTACCATTAACAAGTTTGAATTCCTAAGACCAGATCATTGAAGAAGTTTGCAGGTCTCAACTTTGATCCCATTTCTGTGATCTTTGAGAAATCATGGATAAGCTTTGTGCCAAAGGATGGAAAAGGGCAACTCTTCTTATTTTCAAAAGGAGGAGGGGGAGAAAAGGACCCAACTAACTATGGACTGATGTAGGTACATTGGCAAGTATGGGCACATATTATTAAGCATTTAGAAAACAGTGTATTGCTTGGCAGGAATCAGCATGAGTTTATCAAAAGGCAATCAACCACATCTCCTTTTTGACAGATTGATCAATTTAATTGAACATGTGGATAAATATAATGTACCTGGACTTCAGCAAAGTACTTCACAAAGTCTGTTATGAAGTCATATTGGCAAAAGATGGCAAACTTTATTTATTTAATTAATTTAAATGCCGCCAAAATCCGGAGATTCTCAGCGGCTAACAAGAACTCTAAAAACATTCATTAAAAACATTAAAAAATAAAATAAAAACATTAAAATCAAAATCAAAATAAATTGTGGAGCGGCTCGATGACATGAAAATCAAAAAGATAAAAAGCTAATTGAAAATTATACTCAATAAATGCACATCAATGGCAAATCAAGTTGAAAAGTGTTGAATGTTTTATATTAAGTTTAAAAGTTCAGTTTATAAATTATTGGAATGAAGCACTAAAATATTATAAGATTTGTAGATAAAGATAGCGAGCACATCAAATATCTCAAAAAACAGTATCAGGATTCAGGAGAATTTTGACAGGTTGATACAATGGGCAGAAACTAATAACATGAATTAGAAATAGGGACAGATATCAAGTCCTTCATCACAGAAAAAAATGAAAGACATGAATACAGAATGAAGTAAGCATACTTGGCAACAGTGCAAAAAGATCTGGATTCCTTGGTCTGACAAGCTGAAAATGATGCAGCTGCAAAAAAGCAAATGTCACCTTAGTCTGCAACAATAGAAGGTCAAGTCAATATCAAGAGAAATTGTCATTCCTTTCTATTCTGCTTTGGTGAGATCAAACTTAGGATATTTTATCCTGTTCTGAGCACCAAATTTTTGGAAGAATGTTGACAAACTGGAGTATGTCCGGAAGAGGAATCAAGGGGCCTGGAATGAGGGGTGATTGCAGCATTTGATATATTTTGCCAGAAACAAGATAAGACTGCTGGGAGGTATAATAACTATCTGCTAAGTATCTAAATCTAATCTAAGAGTTGTGGTGGTGCAAGCAGTTGAGAGGTTTGGCGTGATGGATGGAAGGTTGATGGCCTGAGTTTGAGAACCAGCGCTGCTGTGCAACAGAGTGAACTCCTATTGTTTGCCTCAGCTCCTGCCAACCTAGCTGTTCAAAAGCATGCAAATGCAAGTAGATAAATAAGTATTGCTTACTTTGGTAGGAAAAGTAACAGTATCCATGCACTTTTGGCATCTAGTTATGCTGACCACCAAAGCATTTTTTGTACAAACGCTGGCTCTTCAGCTTGGAAACAGAGATGAGCACCACCACCTAGAGTCAGTCATGACTGGCAGGGAAACCTTGACTTTTAAGTATCTAAAGAGCTATCATGTAAAAGATATAGTAACACTGTTCAACACCATTTCAGAAGACAAGAGGCAATGGGTTTAAACTATAAGAAAGTAAATTTCAACTGAACATCAGAAAGAATTTCCTACAGTAATAGCAAAAGCTGTTCAACAATGGAACAGAACGTCTTATGTGGTGGTGGACTCTTTTTTGCTGAAGGTATTTAGGCAGATCCTGGTGGTACTTCTTTCAGGCATGCTGTAGGTACAGAAATAGGTACTACACGGTAAGTATGGTAGTGTCAATATGTTGGGTTACATGAACTCTGTTCTAACTTTTACATTCTATGATTCTAAGAGTGACAACCGTCCATAAGTCTACTTTTTCTCCTGAAGCAATATATCCTTTTTGTAATATGAAAACTTGTGCCTCCACATTCTAGTGCTTGAGAACATCTTCACTCTTGATCTATCATATTTACTTTAAATTTATTAATTTGTTTTACTTACATTTCCAAGATCAGACATATGAAGTAACAGATTAAAAACAAAACCACAGTACTTTAAAAGCAGATAAAAGATTAGTGTAACAGGGGAAGAAACAAGTTCCATATAATAATCCACATAGTACAATCTAAATTGACATCCTCCCCCACCTATCTATCCTAGACCTGGGGGAAAACAATCTCTCCAAGGGCTGTTTAAAGGACAGCAGTGTTGGAGCTGTTTTGATATCTAGATGGATACTATTCCAGAGGTACAGAGGAGCCCTGCTTTCTAGACCCCAGCATTGACTGCTTGAGAGATGGGATGTGGAGCGAATCACTCTCTTTGATCTAATAGGATACATAAAAACAATAGAAGAAAGTTGATCCTCACTTGTTGTCAGACCAAATTAGGCGAGGTAAGAAATAGAAATAGCAGGGTTTCTAGAAATGCTAATATACTGTAGGGTATATTGACAATATATTAAAAATCTTCATTGCCCCCCACTCCCACCTTTAATGACACAAGGTCAAGAAATGTGAACCAGTTGGTGTAGTGGTTAAGTACAAGGCTAGAAATTGAGAGATTGTGAGTTTCAGTCCTCCCTTAGGCACAAAGCCAGCTGGGTGACTTTGGGTCAGTCATCTCTCAGCCCTAGGAACTGAAGAATCTTGCCAAGTCCTGCAGGGACTAGTTTAGGCAATCTCCAAGAATCAGACACAATTCAATGGAAGAAAAAAATGGTCAAAGAGAGCTGTTCTCTTGTGCCATGAAGTCAGATTTGTAGATGATAGTGCCTTGAAGTATACTAGGAAATCACTAGTAACCAGTACAACTTGCATAGGAGAGATATTACATGATTGCATCAAGGCATGCCCACAACTGCTTCTCCAAATTCATTCTGGACCAACTATAGCTTCCAACTGGTATTCAGCTTCAGCTTCATGGGCAGTACATTGCACTGTCCACTGACTAAAGTGGCTTATTAGGTGACTAAAGCATTTGTGATCATGAGAAGAGACTTCTGATTTAAGAAAGGAGGACAACTGGTGTACAGACAGAGGTCTGTGGAAAAGTGTTCCTGGCTACAAGTGCCACCTGCTCTTTAAGCAGGGTCTGTGAGTCTAGGACGATACTCTAAATGCACATCAGTCCTCTTTGGGAAGTGTCATCCCATTAAATACTAAACATGAAAAGTTTGAGGCACTAGAAAAACAGTGAACTCATAGCCACTCAGTCTTCAGGACTGAGTTTTAGCCTGTTCCTCTCCATCCAGACTCCAAGAGTCCTGAAATGCTGGGACAAATAGTTCATGTTTCCTTTTAAACCTATTTCACCTTCTGTAACAAAATTAATCCCTTTACATTATGCTGACCAAGAGCTTATGCTGCTAGCATTTACTGAATGGGATGAACTAAGCTCTTGTGAATCTTAGTTGGAAAGTTATTTGTCCCATAGGAGATAAAAGGGGTCAGCAGTCTGACAAAGGTTGACTTATGAAGAGGACGATACTGTGATTGAGACAACCCAAAAACTCCAAAGGGGAAAAATATCAGAAGGATAAACATTGTTCCGGTTGAGAAGGAGGTTACAAAAACCTGCCCACAATGCATTTAATTGGAGTTTGAGCAATGATTGCTTTACTTTTGCATCTGCTCCCTATTCGGCTGGAGGTGAAGACAACAATTCTGAGGCATGTATTTTGATCACTACTCAACTGTTTTAGCATAAGCATTAATAAAATGTCAGAACAGGGTGATCTTATATAATGTATGTGCTTGTGCAATGCACAGGCAACAATAGGATAAGCTGAGGATATTGTGGCTGTCTCAACAGAGAATTTTTTGGCATTCAACTTATGTACATCATTTTAATGTAGATGAACATCTTATTTACTTTTAAATTCATACCAGCAAATAAAAGCTTGGAAAGATTTGAGTATGCAATGGGCATACAAATGTTTTTAAGACATAAGAGCAGTCTGGATGACAAGCAAAAAAAATTCACAGCACTTTAAAAGGCAAAAAAATAGTAATTTTGGTGTGCTTATTTCATACTAGTATGGGAGTTCTGTCTGTTGACTCTGCCTGGATAATGAAATTATCTGACATTACCACACAAACACACACATTATTAGTTAAAACAAATTATTTAGGGAAGTTTCAGTCTTAACCCCATGCCCTAATCACCTTATGTGGTCTTAAGCACAAGTGTGCTTTCATTGCAACCCTTAACATTTTGTTTCCCAGTACATTGTTCTTTGTTGTCTTTGTACAACACATTTCATGAGCCTTGCACATTGCATCCTGTTTATAGTAGTAATCCTTAGTAAGAAACATTTATTTAGTGCCAATGGTACATTAGGCACCATATAAAATTATTGCTTTCCAGGAGATGTCAAGGACTAGATGTACAAGACTGGAATTAAAAGAAAACTGTTTAACATTGCAATGCTAGATGAAGAAAGAAGCATCAGTTGGGAATATCAAAAACAGTTGCACTTCCATTATTATAGTTCTGCTAGATATGGATGACCTACTCAAATAATTACTGGTATATGTAGCTTGAGGAGAATGATTTAGACATTTCTCAAAAAGAAATTTGCATAAGAAAGATACTAGCAATTTATTTGTTTTAGATACTGCTTCTTTAAAATGGAACAACTGTCTGTGTTGGGAATCCTAAAGAAGCTAGTGGAATGTAAAGAGCAGTGTCAAGAGGAAGAAGTGTGATAAAAGTTTGTTTCATAATTCAAAGAAAAAGATTACAACATTTGTAGCAAAGATCAAAGGATTTGAAAAGGTAGTCATTGGATGGGTGACTTTAAACAGTAGGAGGCTATTGGAGTTAGAGGGACATGATCTGAAATTTGAGTGAGACAGCTATCTATGGTATGATAAACTTAAGGTTCATATAGATTTTAAAAATAAATTTGTTAGATATGCCATACTGAGAGTTTGGAATAAATATAAAGCAAGATTATTTTCTAACATCCCTTTATGATTGTCACCCCAGGAAGTTTTTTTTCCAAAAAGGATACTTGGTTGATTTATGCTGATCTATTGATCTTTATTGAAAGGGAACCTAGATTAAAAACAAAAGAAAGAAAAGGACTATTATATCTGTCAATGGTTTGCCTATGCATTAATGGCAGAAAGATTTAAATTGGATAAAAACAATTTTGTCGATGAAAAAAACAGACTTTGAAAGGGACTTAATGATGACCATTTATTACCAATAATATATTGTTATTTAAAATGAAGCTGAAGGATAAATATGTTAAACAGTGTATGATTAAATGGGCAAAAAAATTGTATATATTATGCTTAATCAATGGGAAATATGAATTAATGGACTAAATTTTTTATTGAACTATAATTTAAAATAAAATGTTTATAAAATGATGTTTCGTTGTATTTAACCCTTGAGAAATTGTCAAAGATGCCAAGCAGTACTGGATCAAATAGGTCATTTGAGTCAGAGAATATTAAAAATGGATGTAAAATTGAAACCTGAAGCTTTTCTTTTAGATATAATGGATAAACAGATTGAAAGAAAACATGGATTTTGTTTCTAACTATAACAACGGTGGTGAGACTTTTAGTATACTCACAGAGATGGAAAGATATACAAATCCCTACAACTGAAGAATGAATTCTGAAATCAATGGAAATGGCAGACATGGCAACACTGACTACTTTGATGAAAGAAAAAAGCACATCCAGCTTAATTTCTATTTGGAGACCACTTTTGGATTCTTGCTTGAAAAAGATAAAAATGAAGTTTTGATTTTAAAATTCAGTGATTAGATCTTTTAATAGAAATTTTGTGTATTATTATTAGACATGTATACTGTACAGTTTTATGTATATTTTTAAACTTAGAATAAGAGATTATCTTGTTATATAATTCTAATATTATTTTGATTAATTTATATATTTTTATATGTTTTTGTGTTTTTGTTTTAACTTAGAGTAAGAGTACTATATATTTGTATCTGTATTGAAGAAAGTTGGGAGTCAATTTTTTTTCTTTGTCATTTTTTAACTTTTCTCGCTTTTTGATCCCCTCCCCCAATTCTTCCTTTTCTATTATTGTGAATTTTATTTCTCTTTGAAATTTAATGAAGGATTAAAAAAAGAAACTAAATAAAGGATTAAAAAAGAAGGGGTAGCTGCCAATCTCTCTCTTGTCCTCCTTGAAGCAGCAACTAGTTTGAGGTCTACATCTCACAACTGTGATAACAAAATGAAAAAGAGAGAATGGGCACATCTTCATGTCCAGTTTACTGTAGTATAAACATGAACTACCTATCACTACTAGAAGGCAGGAACTTGTGACATCCCACCCCCTCACTTTGTTCTCCCTCTAGCAATGGCAATTGCTTATCTGAGAAAGGATGGGAGATGATAAAAGGATACAAAATAAGACTGAAGCACTGAAATGAGAAGATTTGAACAGGGTGATTAAAAAAAGAGAGAAAGAAATCTGCCAATATTAATATGTACTTATACTTGAACTTCTATTCTAGTCATTTGACATTGTTAAATTAAAATTAAGACACATAATAACTTCAGACAATAGTGACCATTCAAGGAAAGCAAAGGTGTAATTATCAGAAAGTCAATCTTAGATATGTCACAAAAATGCTATTCCAGTTCTCTGAAACAAATGACATTGTACAAACCAATGTCTCCGGTCTCCAGTAATTATTCACCCAGAAAACCAGCTAGACAGTTTTGTATATTTACTATTGAAGGAAGTAAGAGTGAAGAGGCCCTAGTCAGGGGTATTCTTGCCTTACCGGATATACGACCTGCAGTAGCCCCTCAGTAATTGACTGACCCTTTCTATGTTTCCTGTAATTGTTTCCTGTTTCTACAGATTGCCATAGAAACTAAGATGCTCCTTTTAAACACATGCAAAGCATTGAGGTGGGTGAAAAATAGGAGATTTATGTAGTTATAGTAAATCTTGTTATTCATTCAGAGTTTAGAAATCATTGTTTTAGATGCCCCATTGGAATGAGGCAGATTTCCACCAGCATGCCTAATAATAAGTGCATGTGTTTATGTACGTGTGTAGGGTGGGTATGTGTGTGAAGGGATATTTGAATCACAAATATCCTCCGTATGCCTGCTGCCTCCTTCTAATAGTCATAGAAGAGAATTCTGTGTAAACATGCCAACACACAGTTGCACGCCAGCTTAATATTAATGGCATCACAGATCGGAATATTTACAGTATTTGAATCTGCATTACCTTAAATCCTGTGCTTGCCTTATATGGTTCTGCCACCCACTAAGAATGCCTATAGGTCTGTTAACATTTATAGTCATTCTTATAAATAAAGATGATGCTAATGGCTGTGTCTTGATTTGCAGGAGGCCAGCTTCTTATCAGAAGCAATGAGCTAATAGTTCTGTAAGATAACTTCACAGACTTGAAAGACAAAAGCACAAACTTATATTAACCAAATTTCTTCGATTTCTTCAAAGTTTTCAGCTCTATTATTTCTTTAACAAAACAACTTAATTTTTAATGTTTGCAAAGAAAGTTGAGTTTCTTATTTTCCCTTGTACCTCTTATACTTAATTTTTTTCAACTGTACATTTTTTAATTTTGTAATTTTTTCAACATGATGGGATTTAATCACAAATTTTAAAAAATAGCCAGATGAGCAACTATAACAGCTTATTATAAAAAATCGTCTATTTATAAATACGTACAATGTATTTATGCAACAAGATAATAGATTGCTCATGGCTTGACTCCTCAGTTTTGAATGATGTCTGTTTGGGCATCCCTTTACTTTCAGTACACAAGCTATTTGTTTGCAGTGATGGTAGGGTGATTCAAGAAAGTGGACTTTATGTGGCCCAAAATTCAAGGCTGCTATTGTCTCAGGTTGTTATTCAATCATTATGAGAAAAAACATGAAACTAAACTGAACCTATTTCTGATAACTTTTATCTACAAATTATATGAGATTTGCTGGAGCCAGTCTAAAAACAGTTTTAGAATAGAAGCATGTTGCATGAACAACAGGGATGCTAGAGAATTTAGGAGAAGAGGATTCTGTAATCTGGAACAAACTTATCTGCATCTGTCCAACAAATTAAAAAAGATATTACCCCAGAATCCATATTGTTGCCAAGTTCTGTGAACTGGTCATGGATTTGCCTATTAAATATTTTAATTTTTTAATGGGAGCAGCATTGTTTTTATTTTCTTGCAAAAATATACATGTGAATAACAATATAGCATAATGTACTATCTCTTTCCAACCCCATTTCAATGCGTTCAAGAGCTGTTGAACTTCAAATTTCTAGAAAAACCTGTTCCAGATTTAAGAAGTTGCCACCTCATAAATCTATATACATTTTGGTTTTAAATGAAATAGAAGAAACTTAATTATGTTTTGGCATTGTGAAAAATAATCAGGGAGACCTGAGACAGATTTTTTGAATTCTCATACTGAGAACCTTTTTTGGAAGGCTTCTTAGATAATGTACGCTTCTGAAGTAAAAATATATAGGTTAATAGATTTCCGTTGTTGTATATATTGAACTCTCAAGAAATACTAGATCCGGATTCTTGGAGCATTGCCAATAAAGACAGCCAGAGTGAAATACCGACTACCTTATTAATCAGGAACACTGTTCATAGGAGTTATGGAAGCATAAGCAATGACTTACAGTACCAAAGTGAATATGAATAAATATTTAATTCTGTACAATATCTTACTATATCTTATTATAAATAAAATCATGGCTTTGTGTATTTGTATAGCTGAGAGTATCCAAGATATTAGAGAAAGGATATTCTCTAAGATATTAGAGAATGGATAGAAAAAGAGAATGAAGAATTTTCGGTGAAGTACAGTACATCAGGAGATCTGAAGAGATGGAACAAATACAGTGGTAGAATATGAAAAAAAGAGAAACTTAAGAGGAATATTTCCAGGAAATACGGTCATAGAACTGAAGTAGAAGATGGAAAGAAGTGTTGGCATGAAGGGAAGAAGTGGGGAAGTTTGAAAGATATTGTATATTAATAGGGATGATCCATCAAACATCTTTTGGCTCATATTGATAACGTTACCTAGCTGGATAATGAAATGCCTGCAAGCAAAAAACCAAGCTCAGAGAGTATCAAGAACCTCAAAGGTCCATCCTGAGCTACAGATATTCTCTTCTATTGAAACCTTTTTTACTTGGACTCCAAACCTCTGATGAAGCCCTTCACTGAAGAGAACAGTACTCTCTTGGATTGGCAAGTAGAACTGGAAATAGAGAGCAGAATGGACAATGTTCACATTGAAGAGATGTGAAATGTGCTCCCCACTCAAAGAATCAATGTTTTGGTTCAGTTTCAGCATATATCTGTATCTTTAAGTTTGTTTATAACTGATACAGATTTAAGCACGAGTACTAAAATGGACAAGTTTGCAAATAATATCGAACTCAGTAGAGCAGTAAAATTAAAACAGAACTGTGAAAAACCCCAAATATTTTTATCAGACAGAGTGAACGGGCCATAATAATGTTAAATTCAATTTGGTGTTAAAAATATGAAAGTGATATTGACTTTAACATTCCCCCAAAACATAACATACACATTAATGGGATTTTCCTATTAAAGACTGATCAGGAAAGGGATTCAGGAATCACCATAAAATAGCATAATAAAAATATTAACACAACTCAATTATTACTGCTAAGTTGCTTCTGATGAAATGAATGTTAGGGTCTTGCAATACTGCTATTAGTGGTGGCATTTACATTATATAAATGTCTGCAATTCTTTTATGCTATTACTATTCTGCATTAAAGTCAACTTTATATTCTCTAATATGACTGTGTTTTCTACTCTAGTACATTAAAGAGAAGAAATTACTAATGGGGCACTTAGAAGAAGAAATCCAAGGCTAGGAACTGAAAAATGACGCAGTACCTTGACAAAGTCCTTGAAAGCAGAAAGTTATGTTGCCTAGAACTCCAAGCTATATTGATGGTACATTTCTAGTTGTATGTTTCTTTGTGTATTAACAATGGAACTGTAGACAAGATTGGGATAAATATCCTAGGAAATGTATTGAGGGGAGGGTGCTTTAGTTACAGAAACTTTAAGAGATGCTTCTTGAAAGTGAACACTGTGATTCTCAGAATACTGGTTGAAATGCCTGGAATTCAATTTGATCCATGTGTAGTAGCTAGTCCTGACATCCCAGACCATCCACAGTCTTTGGGAAAAGTCTAATTTCTCTTCCTTCTCCTAGCTTCTTCTGTATCAGGTTGCAAGAAAATAATAGATGTATAATAATAGATGTTAAAGCAAACTGAGATGCTATAAATGTAGTTTGAGTACATCTATGCAAAATTCAGAAAGCTGATTTTCAGCTTCAATATACTGAAACTTACATTAAGTAGCAAGCTGACTGATAATAAAACTATCACCCATTATTATACCATGTATCCAACTCAAGTTTTTTTAATCAGCAACAGTAAATGGGTTTTGTAAACTCTTCTTGCAACACTGGTGCATATGGGCATTTACATTTTATTGTAGACATTACAAACTTAGCAAGTGCATTGTTAATGAAATCTTCATGTTTGTAACATTAATACTACAATTATACAAATTGAAAACTAGTTCCATTATCTCTGGTTGTAAGGAGTGAGAAAAATACAGTGGATTAGTGTTTAGACATACTAATAAAATACCCATTTAAATTAGTAGGACTTAAGTTATGACTAACTTAATCCACTGAGTTGAATCAGTCTTCTCTTACTCTGACTTATCTGGGCTCAAGAGAATACTCAGTACAGTAAAAAAGGTTGCAGTGGTGGTTTGTGAGTAATTAGACTCATTTATTACAAAACCTTGACTAAATTAAAAAAGATTCTTCTGATACACTGGACAATATGTGTTCATTGTTTTGTTCGTTGCTCAGTCAGACCGATGTGAAGCTGGGATTTGGCATTTTTGTCCACCTATCAAGTCCTTTCCAAGGACCTGGGATATTAATGTTCTCTTTTATTTTATAAGATCTACTATTAATGTAACAAAAATTCAGGTGGCAGATGAAATGATAAGGCCATTGAAGAGAGTATGGTAGACTTCTGAGCAATTTCTTCCTATTTTATGACTATAAGTATTTTTACTTTTCTCTCATTTTCTCTATTCCAAGAATGTGCCTTTATATATCACAAGAGGCACTGACCGCAACTCCCATCAGCATTAGTTTTAATTCAAAAGTATGAAGGAGAATAGTATGAAGTTGAAAGCATCATCTAATTAAAAAAGACATCCTTTATTCCTAGGAATTTTTTGTATAATCAGTGGACAAAGTCCCAAATAACTCCCACTAAAGTTTCTTAAATGAGGGAATGGCCTTTTTATACTTCAGAATGAAAGGAGAGATTTGTCATCTCTACAGCTATAATTGTCTAGTCATTATTTTTTTAACCATTTGAGGAATTATTTTTCTAGCAATCCAGTATATTTTATCTTGAACATATAATTCTTTCTGTTTTTCCCCTTACGGACCCGCACCCACAAAGAAGGTAAGAAAGATGCTGTTCGGAGTGTGCTGCCAGTCCTAATCTTTAATTCACAAAACTAAGGAAAAGAAAGATTCCATAGCATTTAACTCGATCCTCCCTGTTGTTATTTCTTGCTAAATGATCTACCAGATGTGCAAATTCAATGAACAACACAATATAGAGACACAGAGGTGAACTGACAATAGGATTTGTGGATGGGGAGGGCTGCTGAGTGATCAGAGCATGGTGAAAATATGCCTGGATTTAATGCTTACCTTCAATTACTTGGGAAGTGGGCAATTTTTCATCTTTAATTCCAATACTGGTGGATAAGTGCCTAAGTTAAAAGAAGGGCAAGATTTTCGAAAGCCAGCTCCCATAATAACCCTCAGCTATTCCTAGGCACTTCAGTCCAACTTTCCAGAGCCACTGACGAATGACCTTCTCCTGCATCCGAGATCACTGATCAGCCAAATCCATCCCGGCCTCTTTTTCCAGCACGGAAACCAGCCGCTGTTGTTGACCTCTCCTCTCGTTTTTTTAGCTGCTGGTCACAAACAGAGGGGGGCAGCAGGGGTGGGTGAGGGGGAGAAAGAAGGCTGGATTGAATAAAATGGTCTTCCGTGAAAGAATCTTGGTCAGGAGAAAGAGACGAGATTTCATAACGTGATGGACGTTTTCAGAGAAACAAAAACAGGCACAATCAGTGGTCAATTTGTAGTGAGGAGAAACCCAGATGTGATTGCTCCTTCTACGGGTGCGTGAGGCAGGTATACAGTTGAGAGGAAAGCAGGTCTTTGCTATTTTAAACCATAAGCTTCAAGAGGGTTTAATTAAATATGCCAAGCTGAATGAGTCTGTAGCAATTTGCTAAGTTTTATTCAAACTGCGTTGCTCCGTGGGCACCGATTAAGCATGGTCTCTTGCTAGCCACGATTTTTAGCTAAGAGAAGAATTCTTAGGAATGGATCGTCTATCATACACGCATGAATCGGTAAAGCAGTGTATCTTGTAAAAACGAGCTATTCTGGGCCACGTTTTTGCAAGCTCCTCTTACTTTCCACAGAGTGTTGGAAAACCCCTCTACTTTCATCATGAGAGGGCACCGAGAAAGTTATACCTGAGTCGAGCTGGGATAGTTATAATACATACAGATCGAATTACGACCTGACCAAAGCAGGCGCCTGTGATTTTTGGCGGGAATGTGTCACCATAGCCTGCCCTCTACCTGCCTTTTAAAAAAACACCGGAACGTTGTTTGCGTAAATACAGTTTACTCTAGATTGCTTAATTGGTAGGTTCTACCCACCCATTCCCAGGCTGAAGGACTTCGAGAGGAACAACAAGGGGACGTATCAGGGAGAAACAATCACAAGAATCGGAAGGCAGCCGCCCTGTGGGATTCGTGCAACACTCGAAGATGCTGTCCGTCCAGGGCATCCCTGAAGATTGCATGGTGGGGACGCGGGTTGATACCCTGTTACCAGTTGAGCTAAGTACCGTACTGGGGTCCGTCGGGTGGACACTTAAAGCCTGGGATTATACTCCGCGTCTCTCGATTTATGAGCCCTTCTGATTATTTATTTTTGCCGAGGGAAAGGAGGGCGAGGGGGTGGGAACTAGAGACTTCGGACTCCCCTCAGGCGGTTAATCGTCGATTGGAAGGAGGCGCTAATTACATACGAGAGGGGAGAACTGGCCAATGAGAAAGCGCTAAAGGTACCGTGGAGACTGACTGACAAGCACCAGAGCCAGTAGGCGCGAGAAGGCGGGTTTTAACGAGGGGGACTCGCGGCCAGCGCCGGTAGCTCATTTCATTCCCGGTTGGGTAACGCGGCGGCGGCGGCGGCGGCAGTGGCGGCGGCGGAGCGGACGGCGGCAAGGGCAGGTACCTGGCATTGGCTCTCGGGTTGGGGGCATCTTGGCTTTGTGAAGAGAAAAAGGCGCCCTGCCAGTGCCTCGCCTTGTCAGAAAGCGAGAAGTATCTTGGCCGGGGAGACGTCAGCCTCGTCAGTCTGCGTGCGGGGGCTTTGCAGCTACCCTCCGGCCCCCGATCTCCTCCCTCGGCCCCATCGGAGAGGCCCACCTCATCCGCTTTCCTGGAGGGAAACCCGGCAGCTCCGTCTCTGCTTGCTGCCGCGGGGCGACTTGTTCTCGTCCTCGTATCGGTCGCCGCTCACCCCCCCCGCTTCCCAAGTCAGTGCCCGGGCCAGATTTCCTTTTTCTTTGTAAAACACTGAACGGAGCAGGTACGGTTTAAAAAGAACACTCGTAGTTGCACACGAAAAGACAACGAGAAGTAACACGCCCCTCACCATCACTTTGACATGGAGCCGGCCCAGGGATTACGGAAAATGGTGCGTCCGGTCCGTAGGAGGGGCGGGGGTGGGGGAAAGAGAAGGCGCGAAGAAGACCCGCGTGGCGCCCGGCCCGGTTGGGGGCGGCCGCGGCTTCTCGGGTGATCAGCGCACCTGGCGTTTCCTCCTAGATTTCGCGCGCGCACCGTTTCACAGAGAGCGGCAGCGTTGTGGCAGCACCCATAAGAAAGAGCTGTTGCCCCCTCCCCCTTTCCCTCAAAGTGCGAGAATAATGCGGGCGGGGGCAGGCGCGGGCTCGCGTCTTCTCCCCTGCCTTCGCAGCCTCGGGAGCGGCCTGATCTGGAACCGGACTGCCGCCCAAGTCCACCGCAAAGGTGGCAGGGAGGGCCTCATCACCGCGGCGGCGCGCGGTCCCCCTCCCGAGCCGTTCGTTCTCTGCCCGAGAGATGCGCCCGGGCTCCTCAGGGCCTTAGGCCCAGTTGCCCGGCCGTTACCGAGCTCCTGCCTGGGGACCTCTGCGGGCTGGTTTCTGTTCTCGCTTAGTAGCTGCAACTTCGAATAAACGAATACTCTCCTCAGTGTATCCTGAAGGTCGAGAATGCAGTCCGGACAAAAGTTTGGGCAAATTTATCGTCTTCATCCTGAACAGTTAAGAATGTAATTACTGCCATGGTAAACCCGTGATATTGAACGGGTAAGGAGCGTTCCTATGAGTTGTGGCCTCCTTCGACAGAAATCAACAGAAATCTCTGTTATCGGAGAGGGAGGAAAAATTGTATTGGCCCAAGTTCACATGCTTTAAAATATGTCGTCAGAACCTGCCTATAAATGTCCTAATATGTAAAAAAAAATCACGAATCCCATGATTAAACATTTCCGTGCAAGATCCATTGAACTTCATAGCAAGAAGAAACCCTAAAAAATAAGGAAATGAGATGAGAACACAATTTTCCTCTTATGTATTTCCAGTATTTTAAATAGAAATCATTGCCACATTTATGCCTGAAACAGGAAAACAAATTTATACTTTATGTATTTATTTAGATTCATATGGCCACTCCTCTCACCATAGTGACTCTAGGCCATAAACAATTATAACCAATTATATTGGTTGAAAACAACACAGTGCCTGTAGTAAGCTTTAGCAACCAGGTACCTTTATTTTCCCCCTCTTTTTTTACTTATTGGTGAATATACTGCAAAATTAGTACTTGAATTATTAGCATTTGTGAAAAAATCATTGAAGCTAAAAAGAGAAAATTGATGTAAATTCTTTATAATTTCCTTTTATTGTAATAAAATGTTCATCTTTCAGAAAGTATCAGTAAAAATAGAATTATTAGATTTATATCTTGCCCTCACATTCTGCAATTCTAGTCAGTATATCTTATGTTCATTCCCCATCTATTTTCCCCAATATAACAAACAATCCCATAAGGTGAGTTGGGGTAAAAAAATGACATCCAAAGTCACACCTGCCAAAGGGAAGACCAAAATCCACACTTCTAATTTCTAGTCCAGCATCTTAATCACTGTACCAAATATACTTTTTGATAAAGATACATTTCAGGATTGTTGGAAATACCAAAATTTTTCTGCAGTCTTCACAGAGCTTGAAGAGCTCTCTTTTTTTTACTGTGAGATTAAATGTTCATTACTAGAACAGCTGAAAGGTAATAATTTGTGATGAGTTTTGAGTGAAAAATCTTTGAGGAGACTGAGACCCCTTTAACACAACTTCCTCATAGTTTTAGTGTTGTTCAGTAGCACTTTTCAAGGTTGCCTGTATAGTAAAAGCAGCAGTAAAAAAAAACCCAAAAGTATAAAGGGAAGCTTAGGTTGTAGTGTGCTTTTATCTTTTATCTTCTAAACTTTGTGTTCCTCTTTTTTTGAATACTCTGAGTACTAATAAGGTTGCAATTTAGAGCAGTAGGAGTTTCACAAATTAGTCAACAAAGTGTTCAACATTCAAAAAATATTTCTTTGCAGTTTATTTTAAAATGTGATTTGTGGACATTTCATTTGGGTTTGTTTTCTGCTTCTGGCATTGTATACAGGTAAAATTGTATTTTACAATTCAATGTTGAATTGCTGATAAATTATTTACTTTCATTCTGTTTAGCAAGCTGCAGGTGAATTTACTCACGTAATAATACATTTAATGACTGAACTATCAGGATCTTTGTGCAGACACAAGAACTTATAATATTGATTGTACTAAAAAGATTTAAAATTTATATAAACCTACAAATAACATTCTTGTCTCACTCTGAATGTTATAATTGCCATTCTACCACAGTAATGCAAAATATTGAGAAGAATCCCATCTATCTTCTCAGATGGAATAAAAAAGAAACTCTGTAACTCAAAGCAATTCTTCCCATGTAGTAAAAGTTTCTGAAGTGGATAACAGAATATTGTTTAAAGTTTCAATAAAAAGGCCACAGCTGATGGATAGACTGATTAGACTGATATCCTGCAACATTAATTGGACCTTTCTGTAATTGAAAATATAGTGCCTTTGAATCCCCTCTTTTATTCTCTTCTAGCATCTTGAAGTTCAAGATATGTTTTTATGGTCTCCCAAACCCCTGTCTGGATAGTTGCTGATAGTTTTGATGGTGAGACTTAATACTTTGTTTATTGAGGTGCTTTCTCACTATCAAACTTCATGCATCTTTAAAGTGTTTTCCCCAATAACTATGCAGCATTTCGTTCAGTTATGGGCAGCATTCAGAATATCTCCAAATACTCATTTTCTTTGTTCTCTCCCCAATTCCTATACATTCCTATGCATTCTAGAATATTTTTCCTTTAAGAATTAAGCTATACATAAATATATTTAAGTGAAATTATATGAATTTAATTGTCCATTAAACTATTTATACTTGGGTTATAACTATTTCAGTTAATATGAGCCAAAGAATAATACCTCTAGTACCAGTTGTATCATCTTGAAGAATAATAAGAGTCAAAGTTTCTTTCATGAAAAAATATCTTACTTCATAAGTGCTTTTACTTGGAATATATTTGGAGCCTTCAGAAAACCATTAGATCCCACTGTAAAGAAATAGAAAAGGCTTATTTTAGATTTGGTGCTTTTCATGTTTTGACAGTAGAACAAAACCCCTGAAGCTGAAACATGATTTGATATTATCTATATGATATTAAATGTATTTGCTTGTGCGCATATGACAAAGATTAGGATATGAAAAACTGAAAATTATTCCCAATATAACCAAATTAAAAAAATATATATTGAGAAAAGACGAGTGTTGGGTACAAGTAAACTTCATAGATGTTCTTTGGAAAGATTAAGATATCATTTTAGCCTTAATATGGATTGTTAATGTCATTCAAAAAGTACTGATCTGATTTTGACATCATCCTAAGCCATATTAACCACTGTTTATTTAATAAACTGTAATATTACGTTAGCAGATCATGCTAAATGATAATTAACTACTCTGAATTATAGCATAGGATGGTGTGTGAAACTGTTTATTAGGTTGATAAATCTAACTTCTTTTTTGAAATCAGTAATGACTCAAGCAGTATTTTTGTAGAAGAAAAATTACTCTTATAACCTTATACAGTGGTGCCTCACAAGACGAGATTAATCCGTTCCGGAAGAACGCTCTTAGCGCGAAATGCTCGTAAAGA
>JANHZU010008493.1:16230-29415 GCA_032468055.1 Acrochordus granulatus | reverse complement strand
CTGATAGGCTGTGTTTTAACATCAAATATTATGTAGTCTTCATTCATTCATTTGTAGAATTGGGAATTCTATAATCTCAAAGAGTAGTTTAGATATATTTTAAATATAGTGTCCAAAAACAATAATATCCACAGTAGAGTTACTAACTTTTAACTAGCTACTTTTCTGACATCATACACTTTAAAAATAATTTTGTCTGTCCATTTAACGCCATGGTTATTTTAATTGTACTGATATCAAATCTAAAATACTGTATTGTAAATAAGACAGGTTTCTTATAAGGGAAAATGTTATGAATTCTTGAACAAAAAGCTGGCTCTCATGCACTGATAAAAAAATTATAAAAGTTAAGCAATTTTCAGCAAAATTAGTAGTAGCATAGATACAACGTTCACTGTAGTTGGGAATGATCTGTGCAAAGAGCCCTGCATTTCTATATGTGTCACTGTTCACAATGTGCTTCATATCAGGGAGGTAATCTCTTCAGAACAGGAACTGATGCAGGAACTCAGTGTGCAATCTCAGAATGATGGAGAAACTCTGAAGGGTGACTCAATCACATCAATAGAGAGGCATTACTGCAGCCCCCACTTCTTGGAGAACTGTTTAGAATCAGGCAAAGAGAGGGCAAGGATGCAAGTCATGGAGAACTGCACTGGATAGTTTCAATTACCCAATCTCTTCTGGGTAGTGTGGACTCAGGAGACCTTCTACAGGGAGGTATGGGGGAATTTGCCAAGGACCTGACAGATAAAGTTACTTGGATTCGGTCCCATTTGGAAACCATGCATGAAGTAGATCCACTTAAGATGCCAAGGTAGGAGTCTTGCCCAGTTATCTGGGAACAATCTGATCCTGTTGTTCCTGAGGAAGTGGACAGGGTCCTTGATGCTGTTAGTGTGACCACCTGTCAGTTAGATCCTTGTCCCTCCTGGTTGGTGAAAGCTGCCAGGAGGTTGATTAATAGGTGGGTCCATGCTTCATTGCAACAGGAGTCCTTTCCTGAACCTTTTAAACAGGTCCTGGTTTGCCCCCTGTTAAAAAAAATTTTTTTTGGACTCCACCTATCTGGACAACTATCATCCAGTCTCCCACCTGCCTCTTTTAGGCAAGGTGGTTGAGAATGTGGTTGCATGGCAACTGAAGAGGATCCTGGAGGAAACAGATTATCTAGACCCTTTTCAGTCTGGGTTCAGGCCCGGTTATGGGATGGAGACAGTATTGGTCACTCTTGTTGATGATCTCTGGAGAGAGCGGGATGGATGTAGTGAATCCATCCTAGCCCTCCTTAATGTCTCAGCAGCTCTCGATACCATCAATCACGGTATCCTTTTGGGTCAGCTGCGGGGGCTAGGGCTGGGCAATGCAGTTTTGCACTGGTTCAGCTCCTTTCTCCGTGGCAGATCCCAATCGGTGTTAATTGGGAGAGAGAAGTCCAGCCCATGGCTGCTACTTTGTGGTATGCCACAGGGCTCAGTGCTTTTGTCTCTCTTCTTTAATGTCTACATGAAACTGTTAGGTGAGATCATCCATCACTATGGGATGAGGCACTATCAATACACTGATGCAACTCAGATTTACACTTCTTTCCCTGGTGATCCAAGTGATCCTGCCTCAACCCTGACTCTGGAGGCTGTTTCGGTCTGGATGGAGGACAATAGACTTTGGTTGAACCCTGGAAAGACTGAGTGGTTTTGTGTGTCTGGGAGTTCTGGTTCTGGGACTTTACCATCTTTAACACTAGATGGGGTTGCACTATCCCAGACAGATCCAGTGCATAATCTAGGGGTCCTTCTGGACTTGCGACTCCTGCTCAAGGAGCAGGTGACAGTCGCAGCCGGGGGGGCCTTTGCACAATTTCACATTGTGTGCCAGTTATCCCCCTTCTTAGACCAAGATTCTTCTTGGTAGTGCCTCACCTTCTTAGTGCCTCACCTTCTTAGACCAAGATTCACTTCACTCAGTCACTCATGCCCTTGTCATCACTATATTTATTTACTGCAATACACTCTACATGGAACTACCCTTGAAGAGTATCCGGGGATTACAGCTGGTGCAGAAATGCAGTTGCACAGATGATTTTGGGAGCCAGTAGATCAGCCCATGTTATAACTTTGTTCCACAAACTGCATTTATTTCTCAATCTGCTTTCAGGTGCAATTCAGGGTGTTGGTTTTGACTTATAATGCCCTTCATGGCATGGGACCAGGCTACCTGAGGAATCGTGTCACCCCAATGGTGAGTTCCTGTCCCACCAGAACTGGCAGAAGATACCTCCTCTGGCCCATCAGCCAAGGAATTTGGGTTGGCGGGGTCAAGGAGAAGAGCATTTTATGCTGTTGCTCCTTCCCTGTGGAACATCTTGCCCCCAGAGATGAGGTCTACCCCCACCCTTATGGCTTTCCAAAAGGACTTTAAGATCTGGCACTGCCAATTGACATGGGTGTCTCATGGGGACTCAACATCATGGAGAGGATTGGTAGATTAATAGTCACCTCCGTTCCACATATACATGTTTTTGTATCTTTTAGCTCCTTTCCACTCGGTCCGAGTTTTTTGTTTTAAAGGTTTTATGTTTTTTTTTATTACTTCATTGTTTTATTGTAAGATGTCAAGAGTCTTTTGATTTTGGTGGATTATAAATCCAATTAATTGATTAAAAATTACGCTAGGAATCCCCAATTATTTTCCAGGAAATTTTTTTCCTGTTTCTAGAATGTAATTAAAGATGTCCCTGAATAGCAATGCTTAAGGACTTCAGTTCCCTTTACAACAGAGAAATGGGAAATCACAATTTTTTTTCTAGAATGACCATATTTGATAGTTTGACTATGGGGTGGGGAATATTCTGAGTTTTTAGGAGGCAAGAGCCTTGTAGGTCAAAACAACCTTGAGACTTGCACTCAGAGACCTAATGGAAGCCAACGAACAGCTGTAATCTTCTCATGATCATGACCACCAGGTAATACACAGACCACTGCATTTTGTACCAACTATAGAGAACTTTCAGTAGTGCAGAAATAAACTATATACAGAGTACAAAGTCCAGGAAGGGGTTTTGCAAGTTTCTAGTTCCTAAAGCACTTCTAAAAGCTTTCACCTAACATAAGCAGTAGATGTTCAGAATGTCAGTCATGCAAGATAAAATTCCAAATGCAAATCGTGCTTTCTCATTCCAGGCTCCGCTCTAAATATTTAGAAGTATGTTTCACAGGATCTTTTTCCAGATCATACTAGCAGTTGCTTACTGAGGTTGTCCTCAAGATATTAAAGACTGCTGCGCAAAACTAAGAGTCTTTAATACAGATGATGCTAATGTCATAGTTAAAAGAGAAAAATGGTATTAGACATAGAATAAGTGAATAATTTTCAATATTAGTATGTAAAAAATCTTTGTTTCTTCCTAACTGAAACGTGACTAGAGCTGTGCTTCAATCTTATATGCAAATAAGGAACTAAGAACTGGGAACTAATAAGCAACTTCAGTGTCACATGAAACTCTTAACTGTGAAGCGGTAGCAGATGATGTCTAACCTGAGGAGGAGAAACCTCGGGACAGCTCGCAAGTGGCAATGGCTGCGTTTGTAGTGACACACTTGCTGGGGCTCTGTCTTCTTTGTGAGTAGAATTAAGATCAATAGCATGTTTCTGTAAAGTTTAAAAGAATATACACTGTCAATGAATATGTGAATATATTTCATTGTCTATTTAATTCATGCTTATGGGCTTTTAAAATGTAGAAATGCCGGTGTCAGAAATGAAGGAGAAACTTCTTATTGGCTAAATCCCACATTCTTTTAGTGTTGCTGATTTCTCTTTCCATCCTTGGAAAGAGTTTCATTCAATATTCCTCCATTTATTCATTTTTTTCTTCACCCAAACAAATACCTGGAGAACATGGAATGGAAAAAAAATGCTAATAAAATTTGGCTAATAATACTTCATTTTTGATGAACAAATTCCAAGAAAATGCAGAATTTTTATTTTTTTTAAAAAAATACTTCTGATCCTTAATCGTTATTTATGTTTACTCTGAGTAAATTGCTTGAATTCAGTGATAGTTGCTAATAAAATCTATGTTCAGAATTTCAGTACCATTTTAAAAACATTTTGCAGTAAAGTTTCCATGAATGACACTTTCAAAGAAAAAGTGATATTTTTTCAAGAAAAATATCCGCATCCCAGGAAGAGTGTATTTTATTTTAATCAAACAGCAAAATGTATGTATGTGCATATTATTACAATGCAGGAGTAATAAATGTGTACATACATTATCATATGTAACATTTTTTTTCTTAAAAAATGAAAAGCAGTAATAGATTAATGTTTTCCTTGATACACTAATGATCTTGAAATAATTTAAGATCTGGACTTATAATCTATATCAAGATAACCTAAGACTTATTTTAATTATGATTGCTAATATAGGAAGTAAACTGTCTCAAGCAGTTCTGAACAAATATTCAAAGAATATGATTTCAGTTAATGGCTAAAATTAAACATAACATTAGAATAATTTTAAGAATATAATTCAATGGCAATAATCTTTTAGTATTTAATTTCACTAATGCATATGACACTAGTTCTTGTTTACTGGGATGAATTAATTTGGTACCATCTAATATATTAACTATAAATAAATCCGAGGTTGCATGTTCCACATCAAAACTTTTCAGTTCATAGAACTATGCAGCAATTTTGGGTAAAATTTTACAATACTTTATAAAGGAATACTTTTTCAAGGGAGTAATCATTTCAGTTTTTTGGTGAATAAAAGAAACAAAAACCCATGGCTGTTAGATTTATGAAATACTTTACATTCTATTAAATATACCATCATCTTGTGAAACCTAATTATACAAATATCAGGGTTTTCTTGCTAATAACACCTCTTTCCCATTTTTAAGGCATTCACCTTACAAGAGAAGAGAGCTGTAGTGCGCCAGGTGAGCTTTGCCCGCTTATATTTCTTTTTTATAGGAAAGATTGCTCTTCTATCAAAGCGTGTGAGCATCATTGTTTCACACTTCGTTGTGTCATATTTATGTTACCTTATGAAAGCCAATTAATTGTAGCTTCCTATTTACTCAGAGAAAAAGGAAGGCTTATGTACACAGCCTCATTGCCCACTGCCAGAAGAATCCAGGAACTATTTCTGGAAGTCCCCCCCCTTAAAACAGCTACATTTCCCTGGATGTTTCTTTTTAATAAACCCAATGGTGTACCATTTCACGATTTCTCCTGATCCTGGAAACTCTAAGCACTTGGTTTAAAAGGGTTTCATTGCATGTGTTAATTATGAGTTTTTTGTAAATGCATGTACTTTTTAATATCAAGATTGTACTCAGTCATGCAAAGGCAAGATACAGTGAAATGAATGAGTCTTGTTCCTTTGTGGAACTGAAATCCCAATGATTTCTACTGATTTGCTGAAAATTAAAAATAATGTACACATTTAAATTTTGATTTATGCATATATTGACTTCAGGGAATTTCTGTCAGAGCAGGGAAAACCATAAACAAATAAAAACTTAAAAATAACACGCATGATTAATTTAGATTTGTTTTTAATCTCCACAGGTAATCTTACTTCACCTCAGATGTTTCTGAACAGCTTATCCAATGTTGGGGGAGATACAGTTTGGGTAAAATGTCAGATACCTCCACTCTTAAATTTTTCCCGAGTAATTTTATGTAAAGATGGGAAAGAAATGAAAACTCAGGAACAAGAAGACAATAAATTTATGTATGACTTTCATTATAAAAGATCACAAGATGATGCAGGGAACATTTCCTGCATGTTCCAGTTCAAGGACACCAAGAACCAGGTGAAGAATTCTGGCCTAAGTAATAGCAAAATTTTTCATGAAATTTCAGGTAAGGATTAAACTTTTTTTTAAAAAAATCATAATTTATATATGTATTTATTAAACAAATTTATATGGCTACCCCACTCACACACATGAGAATTAATTACACTGTAGCTAAATTAAAATGTTTTTTAAGTAGTAGTTTCCCTTTTTTATCAATATAGTTGTTATTCATAGACCTATCTTAAGAACTTTTATCAATCGCATCATTCAACTGTATAATCAACCCTGTAGTCAGAGGTTAAGGTCTGTTCAATTCTATTGGTCACTTTATATACCAACATATTTCACTAGTCATATACATTATCTGGGTCCTTGTTGTTAGCCAGCTAGAGTCTCTACGGCAATGTGTTTGATACAAATCAAATCAGATCAAATAATCAATAAAATATAGAAACACATATAAAAAGGAGATGGCAATATATTTGACAGATACATTAGAAAAAGCATCAATTCCTATCTCTGAATAAAGCATAAGAATATTTTCTTCCTCAGAAAAACATGTCCTAGGATATTTTCAATTTGTATTTGTGGGCATTCAAAGTTCTGAATTTACAGAATTTACAGAAAAGCTGGGGATTTTCTGTAAAGAGAATCAAAAATATATTAAAATGAATGTTTTAAAGGATTAATTCTCATTGACATTTAAACCATACGTGGAAGGAAATGTAAACATTTCATTAATTTTTATTCAAACTACAGATCATGAAGATTCTTCACCTTTCCCAAGTAAGTATTACATACATTAAATTTATATTTATTGTGGTTAATAGATTGGTGTCACTTTCTTGTCACTAAAAAGGATAGCAAACAGACAAGAATAACTTTAAATATGCATGGATTACTGTATTGATTGTCATCAACTTTGAATAATGATGAATATCATATTTTGTATTATTTGGAGCAGATGCATTGACATCAATTTCCATTAAATGCTAGAGACTTAAGGGTTATTCCACTTGGGTTCAAACCTATTACTCCTAAAGGTTATTGAGTATGATTGGTCACTCCTTATAAGATTCCTAGGGAGAATTGGTTTCTTTTAGTTTTTTAAAAACTATGAATTATTTTTGTAAATATGCATGGAATGCCTAGCACATATAGAATTTATTTAACTTACAGTGTAAATTGCTTTTCGACAGAAAGGCAGATAACAATAAATTTTATAAACTAAGAATTAAAAAGGCAAAATTAAGACACATTAAGAAAAAAATGGATCTAATTCTGTGCAACAGAATGCCAGTTAATAAGTAATTACACAGGTTTTCAACTCCCAGTTACAATATGAAAGAATCAAAGTGTGATAATATCATAAGTAATAGAACTATTTCATTCTTAAATAGGGAAAAGAAGTTTGGGATATTGAATTATTGAATGAATGGCACTTACATGAAGCAGTAGTTATGTAGGACTCTGTGTACCATATAACAATAAAAAAATAGAAATATCATCATAACATTATATTTATCACATTTAAAAAAAACTGGGATGTTTATTAAAGAGAAGCATTATGAAAAAAAACAATCTGTATTCTTAAAAGCCTAAAATTTCATTCACATATAGAGCAAACTAGAAGGAAAGATTTCACTAATTTTATTCAAATTACAGGTAATGAAGATTCATCACATTTCTCAAGTAAGTAATTTTACATTTTTAAAATTGTATTTACTTTGAATAGATTAATGCTCATTTTCTTGCCACTGGAAAGTATAGAGAGCAAGCACCTTAACAAGATAATAAAGAAAAATAACTAACTCTTAACAGCATATCAATAAGGGAGAATTGGGGAAGAAATTACATAGGTTTTATAACACCTGACTTCATTATTGAATAAATTGCCATTTATTGTTCAGCCGCTAAGTCATGTCTGACTCTTTGTGCCCCTTTGGACCAAAGCACGTTAGCCCCCTGTTCTTCACAGCCTTCTGGAATTTGCTCGAACCCACACTCATCGTGTTGGTGATGCTATCTAACCATCTCATCCTCTGTCGTACACTTCTCTTTTTGCCTTCAATCTTTCCCAGCATCATGAACTTTTCCAATGAGTCCTCTCTTCATATTAGGTGAGCTTCAGCTTGTATCTGTCCTTCAAATGAAGAATCAAGGTTGATTTCCTTTAGGATTGAATGGTTTGATATCCTTGCAGTTGCAGGGATTCTCAAGAGTCTTCTCCAGCACCACAATTCAAAGGCATCAATTCTTTGACACTTAGCTTACCATTGGACAGTTGTCCAACTCTCACAACCATACATAACTACTGGGAAACCATAGCTTTGATTATATTGTTGTCAGCAAGGTGATGTCTCTGCTTTTTAATATGCTCTCTGGTTTGCCATAATTTTCCTTCCAAGGAGCAAGCATCTTAATTTCATGGCTGAAGTCACTGTTTGCAGTGATCAAGAAAATAACACTGCTTCCATTTTTTCCCTTCTATTTGCCAGGAAGTGATGGGAAAAGATGTCTTGATCTTAGTTTTTTTTAATATTGAGTTTCAAGCCAGCTTTTCTCTTTCTTCTTTTCTCTCACCCTCATGAAGAGGCTCTTTAGTTCCTCTTCAGTTTCTGCCATTAGAATGGTATTGTCTCCATATCTGAGATTGGTGATATTTCTCCTGGCAATCTTAATTCCACCTTATGATTTCTCCAGCCTGTGGATGTATTCTGCATATAAGTTCAATAAACACAGTGACAATATAGAGCCTTGTCATATTCCTTTTTCAATCTTGAAGTAATCTATTGTTCCATGTCCAGTTCTAACTCTTGCTTCTTGACCCATTTCTCAGGTAAGGTGAGATTGGATAACATGACAGATAAAGTGACAGATAAGGTGGTCTGGTACTTCCATCTCATTAAGAATATGCCATGGTTTGTTGTGGTCCACACAATCTAAGGCTTTAGCACAGTCAATAAAGCAAAAATAGATGTTTTTTCTGGAACTCCCTTCCTTCCTACAGGATCCAGCAAATGGTGGCAATTTGATTTCTAGTTCCTCTGTCTCTTTGAAACCCAGCTAGTACTTCTGTAGCTCTCAATTCACATACTGCTGAAGCCTAGCTTGTAGTATTTTGAACATAAACATGCTACAATGTGAAATGAGTACAATTGTATGGTAGTTTGAACATTCTTTGGCATTGCCCTTCTTTGGGTATGAAAGAATGTAAACTGTCCTTTTCCAATCTGGTGCACACTGTTGTGTTTTCCAGTTTTGCTGGCATATTAAGTGCAGCAGTTTAACAGCATCATATTTTAGAATTTTAAATAATTCAGCTGGAATCCCCATTAGCTTTGTTGTTTCTCAGAGAGATCTCCTTGCTGACAAAAGTGCATATGATCAAAGCTATGGTTTTCCCAGTAGTAATGTATGGCTGTGAGAGTTAGACCATAGGGAAGACTGCGTCCCAAAGAACTGATGCCTTCAAATTATGGTGCTGGAGAAGACTCTTGAGAATCCCTTGGAATTCAAGGAAATCAAATAATCCAATCCTAAAACAAATCGACCCTGATTTTTCATTTGAAGGATAGATACTGAAGCTGAAGCTCTAATACTTTGGCCAGTTAATGTGAAGGGAGCACTCATTAGAAAAGACTGTGATGCTGGGAAAGATTGAAAACAAAAGGAGAAAGGGAGGGCAGAGAATGAGATGATTAGATAGCATCATTGATGCCATGAGCATGGATTTGGGTGGACTCTGGGAGGCAGTACAGGACAGGGAAGCCCTTTCCATAGGGTCTTGAAGAATTGGACATGACTGAGTGACTGAACAACAAATAGTGCTTCCGCACATTTGTTTACAGAGAATATAATCAATCTGATTTCAGTATTGACTATCTGGTGATGTCCATGTGTAGAGTCATCTCTTTGGTTGTTGGAAAAAAGTGTTGGCAATGATCAGCCTTTGCCTGCTTCATTTTATGCTCCATGGCCAAACTTGCCTCTGTTATTCCTGCTATTATTTAACTTCATACTTTAGCATTCCAATCACCTGTGGTGAGGAAGAAATCTTTTTTTGATGTTAGTTCTAGAAGGTGTTATAGGCCTTCATAGAACCAGTCAATGTCAACCTCTTCAGAATCAGTGGTTGGGGCACAGACTTGGATTATTGTGATGTTGAATGGTTTGCCTTGAATTGAACCAAGATCATTCTGTCATTCCTGAGATTGTACCCAATACTGCTTTCCCCACTCTTTTATTCACTAAGAGGACTACTCCATTTCATGTAAGGAATTCTTGTCCACAGTAGTAAATGTAGTGGTCATCTGAATTAAATTTGCCCATTCTCATTCATAATAGTTCACTGATTCCCAAGTTATTGACTTTCAGTCTTGCCATCTCATGTTTGACCACATCCAGCTTACCTTGATTCATAGATCTTACATTCCCGGTTCCTATGCAATATTGTTCTTTACAGCATTGGACTTTCCTTTCATCACCAGACAATTTCCACAGCTAAGTGTCCTTTCAGCTTTGGCTCAGCCACTTCACTCTTTCTGAAGATACTTGTACTTGCCCTCCACTCTTCCCCAGTAGCATATTAGACATCTTGTGACCCGAGGGGCTGATCTTCCAGTGTCATATCTTTTAGCCTCTTGATACTGTCCATGGGTTTGTTTGTTTTTTTGGCAAATATACTGGAGTAGGTTACTATTTCCTTCTCCATTGGATCATGTTTTGTCAGAACTCTCTGCTGTGACCTGTCCATCTTGAGTGTGCCTGCGTAGTATAACTCAAAGCTTCACTGAGTTACACAAGCTGCCCTTCCATGACAAGGCAGTGATCCATGAAGGGGCATATTCTATCAAAGGAAATGGAATTCTTGTATATTTTTGATGGATGGATGGAAGGAAACAAATTCATGAGCCACAGAAATCATGACATTATCTGCAGTTTAACAAAAAATGCTGCAGCCCAATCCTGATAAACCTTACTTCCAAGAGCATGTGAGACATGTTGTTTGAACTTTATGTTGGTTACAAATAAGTTTCTGGGTACAATTCAGAACTCTGCTTTTGATCACAAAGACCTGTAGAGATGGTGCTTAAGTACCTACAAAACTATTATCTTACCTCAATTACCCCAATATGCTCTTTTTGGGAGAACTTTTTATCATACTCTCTTTTTATGAAGTAAAAATAATGGAAGCTAGCAGACACTTTTGCTTACTTGCTTCTCCAGGTTTGCATTACTTTTAGGGTTAAAGCTAAATAGATCCATCTAATGGTAAATAGGTCTACCTATTTTCATGTTTGTTTGTTTATCTTATTTATATAGCCAGCCATCTCATGTGACTCTGGAAGCTTACAATAAAAAATGTTAAAATTGTGATATAAAAACAATTAAACCATTAAGCAATTTAAATATAACAGTTCTTGATATGTATACAGGTAAAAGGCATCTGATATTATATGAGTGGAGCCACCTCATCAGCTCACCATTCCAATGAAACTCCCACCATTATACTTGTTTTCCTACTTCTATTTAGAAGGATGAAGAGTTCTCCTATTAGATATTTCATTGTATTTGGTCTTGGGGACTACGAGATATGCCTTCTCTGCTGAAACCCCAGCACTTTGGAACATTCTCCCTTCAGAGAGTAGATGACCTTAACCCTGTTGGCCCTTTCTCGGGCCATGAGAACCTGATTTTGTGCCCAGGACAGAAGCCCTGAATGTGTTAAGGCCCCATTTCTTGACTGTATTAACATCTGTAGCAATAGCTTTACTCAGCAATCATTTGTAATTATTTTGAATTTTTTTTATCTTTTTTTATGATGCACATCTTCAAGTTACTTGTTGAGATGGACAGCTATGCAAATCAAACAAATAAAATAAAATAAATAATAGTACTTCAGAATTCAAACAGAGAGGCATCTGCCACATAACACTCTAGACTTAACAACTGTAAATAAGAAAGACAAAATTGATTGAAGTTACTGAATGCTGCCAAGTCTAAAAGAACCATTAAAGTCATTTAACACAACAAGCACAATATTCCTATCCCATGACTAGGCCTGAATTCTTACAGAAAAGGATCCAGATAATTCATTTCTTTTAGGATTCTCTGTAATTAATTTTCGACCTTCTCAACAACCTTCTTTAAAAAGGTAAGGTTGGAAACAGGATGAAATTCATTAAGCATGACTGGGTCTAATGGAGGCTTCTTGTAGCTAGAGTATACTATTGCCTGTATCAAAGCAGAAAAGGTTACCTTCTTTACTAAATTGTTAATAACCTATTCATGACTTGCTTTGCCACCCTTTGTTCAAAATAATCCCATACCCCAGCATTCATGGATCAAAGCAATAGATAGGAGAGCTCAAACCACCAAAAACCCTATCCTCCCTTCAGGACCCCAGAGTTTTGACCCCATCAAAAGACTTTATCATAATCAGCGTCAAAGGCTCTGCCCATGCCTGGGATATCAGTTCTGGGTGAGGCAGTTGTCACCCGGTGCCTTAGCTGAGATAATACTTTCAAGATTAAATAAAGACTGTTTCCTATTGAAAGTGGGCAAATGTTTGTACTAATAAAACAGGTGGGCACAGATTGAGTGATATATGTTTTTCTTGTAATTTTGGAAACATTGAATACAATAAAAGAATAAAAAAAAGAAATGTGAATAATTTTACTTATAATACTTTATAATTTTCAGATGCAAACTATATTATTGTAGGTAAGTATATTTGCTTGGATGTTACCAATTTTTTTCTGAAACCTTATTAAGCGTTTGAAATCTTCATTTTGTATTATACAAATTAACATCAAGGGAAAATGAAATGTAATTTCTCTCTGTATGTGAGTGTGTTTTATGTGTGTCTCTGTGTCTGTGTGTAAGTATATGTGGGTAGAGATAAATACACACACACACACAGTATGTATGGATATATAGATACAGATACTTAGAATTGTGGTTTTAGCAATGGTGTAATAACAATATATAATTATGTCTCAGTCTCTTTATTAGAATACAACCAGAAAATACAGGAAATCTGGATGCAGTATTCAAAAACACAACAAAGCAGAAAAACAGTTTCCATAGGCTAAAGTGGCAAGTGCTTACTACTGTCAATTTAATACTGACTTTTGCCTGAAGAAGCCAATTTGTTCTGAAAATTATGTTTATTTAAATTTGTGTGCATATTTCCTATATTTTCTATTTGAGTCTTATTACAGAGACCAAAAAATAATTATGGATGGTCATTAAAATTTTTCAAAAACAGAGCAGGTGGTGGCCTAAGACTTTTGCACCATACTGTATATATATATGTGCATATGCATATGCATATACATACATATTTACCTATATGTATATGTACATA
>JANHZU010008492.1:13311-24583 GCA_032468055.1 Acrochordus granulatus | reverse complement strand
TGTAAAAATCAACAGTTTTATACCATTCCTAGATCTGCCCTTTTTCTTTACAAAAGGCATTATTCAAATTTCAGCAATAACTATTACAATATACTCAGTTCACCCAAGATTTCTGCATAAATAAAACATCAAATCTGGATCAATATCAATGCTTGTAGCTGATCATCTACCAATGTTCTGTGAAGTGAAGGAGATACTGCATCAGTTTGAAAAAAAGTATTGACAGAGTCTTTTGGAGGGTTACAAGCTTAAGAATAAAACATCCAATGTATCAAAATTACAAAAGTAAAACACAAAATCATCCAATTAAACCACAGAGAAAAAGATAAAAATTCATTCAAAAAGCAACAAAAGTAGATGGCTGGATTTATAAATGTCTGCCAGTATACTTAGATATAACTATCTCTGGGGGATGTTTGAATTTTTCAATAAACATTGTGATTAGAGACAGAAATAATCTTTCTTCCAACAAATTTGAGATAATTAAGTTTCTATTGATATTGCTACTTTGAAATATCTACAATTAACTTTGGAAAGCATCTTCCACATCTTATCTTTGGTTGATGGTGATAATAAAGATTTCTCCAATTTGATCTACATGATAAATAAATTTGTATATCTGTTCTAAAAGATAAAATTTATTTTTCATATTCTAAGCATTGATTAATTGATGTGCCATCAAGTTGTTTTTGACTCCTGGCAATCATGAAGATATTCTCATGACAATCTATCTGTAACCTTTCAGAATTCCCAATGGTGCATTCATCCCCACTGAGTCTATATGCTTTGCTGCTGGTCATCCTATTATCTTTTCTTCCACATTTCTCAGTGTTACAACCTTCTCCAGAGAATTAGGTCTTCGCATAATGTGTTCAAAATAGATAAAATTGAGCCTGGTTATTTGTGAAAACTCTTAAATTGATTTGTTGATCCATCAAGTTGTTTTGATCCATTGTTTTCTTGTCCATGGTATTTTCAGTAGTTTTTTCTAATACCAAAGTTTGTATGTGTCACTACTCTTCCTAGCTTGCTTCTTGAAACTCCCATTTTCACTTCCATAGAGAGTCACAGGGAATACCATGGGTTTGCACAATCTGATCTTGTAAGTGTAGACACATCATGGCATTTGAATACTGTGTATTTTCCAAAGCTTTCATGGCTGTTTTACCAAGTGTACATCTGTGTGTATTTCTTGGCTGCAGAAGCTGTGTACTACATTAATATGTTCCTTGTCAATTCTATGGCTGATTGTTCTAACTGTTGTCATTAGTTTATTTATATTCATATTTGTATTATATATTTATTCTAAGAATTATAATATAGTTAATAAGACTTTGAAATTTATGAGACAATAATCTTTCCAGTTTTCCATTGTGTGGTTTAATAGGAATAATTACAGCAACATTCCCAATTCTGTAATTCACAAGTCTTTATCAACAGTTTATACTTCATTGGTCTTGAATCACACACCCTGACTTTCAGATTAGAACCTTATTAGATCTGGTTACTTGCTTTGGCCACATTCATTTTTACCTGTCCTTGTGGCATGAAAGCTATCTCATGTCAATATTCATCATCCAGATAATTCAAGCCATAATTCCAGAAATTAAATGTATTACATTGTCACTACTCAGTTGAATAATTTGCAGTGAAAAAACTGATTTTTGACCAGACTTCTTGGGGGAGAGAGGATAAACATTTAATGAATATCATATTCTGCCCACTTGTGCAACTTCCAAGAGTGTCTGTAGGGACCATTGCCCCTCCCTCTCTGAAATTCTCCATTGGAGAATTAACATTGGATGTTTTATTTTTTACTATGAAAACATAGTATATAGCACAATTAATAAATATTAATATAGATTCACAATGTCTAATAAGTCAAAAAGTAATTGTTACCTTCCTCATAGTTGTAACCGATTCAAACATTTTTGAAGTTTATTTTAACTTTGATAATAAAAAATATCCTAGATCCTAGGTGATATAATCTTCACTAGAAACAAATATATTTAACAGTTACTTATATAAAATACTTCAGTATTCCAGAAAGAAATGTTCATGTTTCTACAGCACTATAAGAATTCAAAATAAATAATGTTAAATATATTTGAACACCTTGGATACAAAATCAAGAAACAAGGAAACACAAGCCAAACAGTGGACTACCAAAATGGAAGGTAAGATTGGAAAATGAGATCAGCCTTCTAAAATCACAGGGAGCAAGATAGAATGGAGGAAACAAAAGAAGCTAAAGAACAAGAAGACCAAAGAATACCTGATCAAGAAATATCACCAAGAAACAAGTAAAATCAAAGAAGCACTGGAAAAAATAAAAGCAGCAATTTATAGCCAAGAAAATCAAACTGCATGCTACAGGCAGAATCTCCAGATTCCGGAAACATTTCTACAGTCCATCATTGGAGAGACTGCAGTGAACCAGTCAACAGCTGGCAAAGAAGAAACAGTGCAAGTACAGCTATGGGACAACCCAAAGAAATATAACAGGAATGCAACTTGGGTACAGGAGATGGGTAAGAATAAACAAGAAGTTGAAATAAAATAATTTGTAATAACAGCAGAAATGATGGACAAAAGCCAAGAAAGATCAAGAATTGGGTGAAGATAATCATGGTTTTTGGTTTAAGCATCTGACTGGTCTACACTCATTGTCAAGCAGTTTAACATACTGCAAGGAGGTGAAATTGAAGATTGGTTAACATCTGGCAAAACGGATCTGATAATGACAGATCCACAAAAGGGGCAGCATCAGGCAACTATGGATCAATTACCTGCTTACCAACAAGTTTTAAATTGCTTACTCGTAGCTGATGCAGTCCAACACAGTTAAAAACAACAGTTTTTAACTAGTATCTAGTTAAAAACAAGCTCTTTCCACAGGAGCAGAAAGGAAACTCCCCAAACAGCACAGGAACAAAAGATCAACTCCTAATTGATGATTTTGGAAAACTGCAAAAAAAAGGAAGACCAACTAGAATGTAGCTTGGATTGATTAAGAGTTTTTACATGGTTGGATAATCAAGTACCTAGAAATAATAAGAGACAGTAGAAACATCAGAAGCTTTGTGTAAAGATTGATGGCACAATGAAAGATACATTTTCTAGTGAATGGTAATAGATTTGGAGAGGTTAATATCAAGAGAGGAATCTTTGGAGACTTACTCTCACTATTTGTCACTACACTGATTCTTCTGTCAACTATACTGAACAGTCAGGCCATGGCTATCAAACATCAAAAATATCTACCAGGCTATCCCACCTCCTTTACATAGGTGTTCTTAAACTGTACAGAAAAATATCATTTAACATAGAATCTCTGCTCAATTTGTTCATATATATAGCCAAGTTTTTGCAATGGAGTTTGCAATATGGCAATGTACCACTTTTACGGGGAAAAAGTGATGAAAACTGAATTCTTCAAGATGACCTATAGATGTAGTATTCTGGATGAAGAAAATCACTACAAATATCTGGGCATCCTTCAAGCTGACAACATAAAACACACTGAAGTCAATAAAAAAAATGAATATATTATGGGAGTGAAGAAGTCTAAACTTAATGAAGGAATCACCATCTAGACATTTAATACCTGGACAATTCCAATTACTAGATACACAACTGGAATAGTGGAGTGTACTCAAGCAGAACTAAAAGCCCTGGAAAAGTAGATCAGAAAAATAATCTTATCCTTCATCCATGCAGGAACTTTGACACACTGCTTATCATGAAAAATAGGCATGGAATATTGCAACTACATCAGTCAATTGAAGAAAAAAGGGCATTAGAAAAATATCCAAAGGATAGGAAAGAAGATGTACCGAAGCTAGTTCACCCTGAAGGCTTTCTGAGTACTGGAGAGACCAAACTGAACAAGTTTGAGTACTGGAGAGACCAAACTATAAGAAAAACCAAATAGAAAAGATGTGATAAGGCAAAATATTACATGGCCAGTGTATTTAAAAAAAATGAGCAGGCAAAGCAGATAACAAGAAGATATGGCAATGGCTAAGAGCAGTGGAAGTGGAAAATAGAGGGGCTCATTCTGGCTGCACAAACCAAATAAGAACAAATGCATAAAAGCCAGTATCGAGAAGACAGCAATTCTGCCTCTGCAAAGAAGCTGAAGAAACAGTGGACCACCTGTTTCTGCTGCAAATACCTACAAGCATATATTGGATCACAAAGTAGTAGAAAGTGAAAAAAAAATAAGTACTTTGGGACTTGAATTCAATCATACAAGCATCTGCCACACAACACACCAGACTTAACAATTGCTAATAATAAAGACAAAAAGTGGACATTGCAATACCTGTAGATAGCAGAATAGAAGACAAAGGATTGGATAAAATCACAAAATATAAAGACCTGCAAATAGAAGTAGAATGACTGGCAAAAGAAAGCAAGGTAGTACCAAAAATAATAGCTTTGGATGCAAACTTCTGGGTGCTACTTGAACGTTATTGGTATTGAAAAAATTACTATCAATTGCAAAAGGTAACTTTATTTGGAACAGCTTACATTCTGCAACAATACCTTTAATATTATTAAACAGCAACATTTACTAATCCCCGGACCTTGGAAAAGATAAGTGGACAAAAATGCCAAACCAGTCTAAACATCTGGCTGTCTGTGAGACCAACCATAATAATTTATTAAATCTATATGGTGCCTGACTCACAACGACTTTAAGTGGTAAGAATGTAAAGTAGGATGTCAGTGAAATGAATAGCTTTTATGACTACCTTTATTCTTTGGCTTCTAATCTATCAATGATGGATGGATGGAAAATAGTTAAAAATAAGTAAAATAGTTAAAATGTTGGACTAGGAGTAGAAAGATTCTAGTTTACCTTCACCCATGGAAGGTCACTGAATGATTCTGAGTTGGTAATTTTCTTCTCAGCCCAGTGATTTTGGAGAAGAATAGGGGGAGCTCTGTGTGTGCCAACATTTCTCTTGAATGAAGGACTAGATGTAAATCAAATCAGATCAAATAAATGATTTTACAAATCAGTTAACCATCCAATAAAACACCTGACTTATCATAGTTTGTCTCCTGACAAAGATTCTTGGGTTTCTTCATGGTAATACATGTCTGTTAAATTCCTTCCCAGCTTATAAGGAAGGGCTTCTAAAGACCAAGTCCTGCCAATTATCACCCAGATCATTAATACTTCCTTTTGTAAGCAAAGAATCTTGCTAACTTGAAGCACGCAGGCAGTGTTTAATCTTTCATCTGTCTAATTTTAACAACTATTTGATGTCCTCCAAATTTCCATAAGTCATGCAGGTAGAAAAGTCACTGGTGCTATAGTTCCAAAGCATCTTTGATGAAATGGATCATTATTTCAGCCTCAGTCTACAACTGGATTTCTAGATAACAATTTTTATGTATGGATGCTATTAGTTGTACATAAGATACAATATACTTGGGAAGTTTGATAAGGAAATCTGAAAATAACTGCCTCCCTTGATAAAGTAAGGAGTTATGAAATATAAGTCTAAGATACATTTGAATTAGGCATACAAAATAGCACTTCTGACTTGGGTTATTTTGGTACCTATTTTATACAAAGCTTGCTTTTTGCTTATTTATTTATTCATCTAGATAATGTTTAGTTGGCACATTGTAATTGTGTATAAATATGGAACAAAAAACAATTGGGATGGGGTTGAAGACAACTGTGAAACTACATTATTTTATATCCAGATATAAAACTTTTTTTATAAAAAGTTGGTAGATGTTAACGATGACATGTCTGCCAAGGAATGGAAGCTTTTTACTGATTTCTAAATATTGATAGTGAAGATACCAAGCAAGGCAGTGTGGGAAGGATATTGTACAAATAAAGCTCCTTTGCAGGGAAAACTAATTCCCTTTCCATATATTGTATCTTTTGGATGAGAATATCAAGAAGAAAAGCCTCTGAGTGTGATATTTCATCAATCAGGCAGGAATTAATTAAAATAGGGGCTTCTTCAAGTAAACATATTCTATCTATTAAGAGCTTCAGAACCAACATTTTCAATTTAATTGTAAACTAGAAATTAATACTATCCAGTATTAATACTATCCAGTCAACTGGAGTGATATGTTAAAAACCACTGTTTTCATTTCTCATTGGTTTGTTATGCATTGGAGATATCTCCAAGTGCAGCCTTGCATATAATATGCTGCAGTAAATCAAGTTTATTTTATAAAACTAAATTATGTGAGTATTGTTCAGAAGAAGGGTTAAAGAAAGATGCTATTATGGAGGGAAGGACAAAAATGTAAAGCTTGGTTCTTAACCTATTCTAAGGCAGGTGAAAGCATTACTTATCCATACGGTTTCCTGATCCAAACTGTAGAAAGCAGATTAAGAGCTTAAATATACTATCCAATGCCAGTTGCTCAAGTTTGAAAGAATTAGTGTGAACTCTGGCTCTATGGGCTAGTTATAAGTCTTCTTTGCCATTAATAAATATAATTAAAGCAGTTGCTACAGTTTCCAGAATTACTGACATCCAGCACAGCTGGACTAAAACAGGTTATCATATGTATTAGAAATAATGTTTAAAAACCTACCCAGTGTAATCTGGTGCACACTGACTTTATGAATGCCTAATACACTATGACAGTCTATGGGGCTAGAGCTTCGTTTTATGATATTTCTTATCTATATTGTAAGTGTGTTTCCAAGTCACAGGAGACTTTAAGGAACATTTGAAAACTGAATCCATTTTATTATGTTAGTTTAGTGTAATGGAATTCAAAAGATTTAGAAAGACAATCTGACAAAAGATCAAAATATATACGCACAAAAAATAATAAGAGGCAAATGTTACTTTAACTTTTGTCTTTGTGACACTCATAATTCCTTTTTCAGAATAGTTAATACTGTAATTATAACATTTTATGCTCCTCTTTCCCCCAAAATTCAATTTGATACAATTTTGCCCTGCAAACATTTAGATCAAATACTGTTTGTCTTTTGTAATGTGGTTGCTTACAAGGGTAAAACTTTCAAAGGATTTACTTAGCACTTGTGTTCTGTTGCTCATTACTATGACCTCTACTTCAGCAGAGACCAATTTTGTATGAATAAATTAACAGAGAAATAGTAAATGCTAATTTATTCTTGTTGTAGAAACAGCTGTGGTAGCAAATCTGGTTTGCCATTTCTGCTTCATTATATAAGACTGATTTATGTTTCGTAATTGGGAAGTTGATTAAAATGGCATATGATGCAGAATAAGGATCTGATAAACATAGCACATATCTTGAGACTCTTCTCTTTGTATTCCTAGTGTTCAAACTCTATAGATCTTTCTTAAGATACAAAATATATTAATCTGGTTATACACCAGAACATATTCCTTTTTACATGAAGAGTTATTCCTTCCTTTTCATAAAATTTTAAAACTAATTGAATTATCTGATTGATTTGTGGAACTGCTCACTTATACAATGTATAATACAGCCAATGATGCATGGAGGGAATTCCTTATGTCTTTTCTTTTTTATTGCATTCCCTTCTCTAATTAGTATCCAAATCCCTTTAATGCCCGCCCATTCAAGATGTATTTTCCGCCTCAGTGCAACACCTTCGTTTAATGAGTTTTTGGTGTGAGCAGCAATAACAATTAATCTTTTGCACTATGCTTCCTAACATTGTCATTAAAAAGAGAATATTCCAATTTAGCAACAAAAAAAAACAGTTCTGATATTGGAATTGGAATAATTGGAACTCAGTATTGACACTACTTGGGTCTTACTATATATTAATGTGACTAGATACTTCTCACTCCTACTTACTAACAATTATATATAATCCTGTTTTATGAATTTATTTTTACACTATAACTTCTATAAGTAGGTCACTGGTCATTGACAGAAAAGAAGAAAACAAGGGAAATACTTGGCAAGAAATAAATGGCAGAGGAGAAGTTGGAAAATATTTTTCTTACTCTTGTTTTCCTGCACTACCATAATATGCAGTGATTAACACATCAAATTTGGATTAAAGAGACCCAGTCTCAAAAGTTCATTGATGACTAGGATGAGGAAATTTGTTTCCTCATCTGAAGGATGAATCTGAAACCAAACTGATGGGTTAGCTAATATTAAGATAATATTTTAATGACTACTATGTATAAAATATACTGTCATTGATGCAGAAGACTGTACAATGATGAAAGCATTGCCAGCTGGACTTTTTGGCCAAGACATGAATAAGGATTCTAATCTATTCCTATAAAAGTGGAAAAGTTGATATCTGGAATAACATTCAGATCATGTTTCATAAAGATTGGCCTGTTGATACTGCTATGCCAAAGAACAAAAGGTGGCATATATAATTTGTTTCTAATCATAGCCATCTGCTATAACATGATACAGCCAAGGTCAGTTCACCAGAGACAATGCATTGGCAGAATATATTTGTTTGGGGAAAAGTCTTGGCAAGAAGCATTCATTCCCTGTGGGAGAGGGGGAGAAGAATAGGTTTAGAGTTTGTAATGGGAAGAATATTAGGTACCTATTTACAAAAATAATTATAAATTAGTTACTGCATTGTAATACAGTAAATTGTATTCCTAGATGCATGGCTTATAGAGTACACGATAAGAGATAGATTTGTTCATACACAGTATGATCATTTCTCTACTAAATCAGGTGCAATAACTGCAAGTTCAGGTAAAAAGATCTGTAGGTGAAGCTGTTTTTAAATCATTAATATTTTAAATGTTTAAATATTATTACTAATAATAAACACTTTACTGATAAAGTAGTTCCTTATCTTGACAGAGCATTCCCACACTGACATTGTAAGAAAGAATGATAAAAGAGAAGCAAACTGGCCACACTGTTCTTCCCAGTATGAATGAGTAGGGGTTTGTGTGTGTATATACACACACATCTAAATGCTGCATACAAGTTATCTTAAACAGTTGTCTAAGTCTTCTTAACTCATTTCTCTAACATTGGAAAAATGTAGATCCAATTTGAACATATTACACACATTTCTAAGGACAGTTGGTTTTTAAAATCTTAAATGGTTTATTTCAAAGATACTATAGAGACTAATGAGACTAAACCAACAAAAGATTGACTAAACTTCAAGATAGGGCAACTTAGAATAAATTCAATAATTGGAAAACAGATTTCTGAGCATCTCTTTAAAAAATTTATAGCTTCAAGCTTGGTTGTTTTCTTGCAGGTATTTCATTACCTATTTGTTGTTATTCATTCACTTACTCATGTGCAATTTTTCATGACCCCATGGACCGTAGCATGTCAGCCCTCCCTTTTCTCCACTGACTCCCGGAGTTTGTTCAAATTCATGTTCTGCTGTCCTCTTCTCCTTTTGCCTTCAATCTTTCCCAGCATCATAGTATTTTCTGGTGAGTCCTCTCTTAGGTAGCCAAAGTATCTGAGCTTCAGGATCTGTCCTTCCATTGAACAGGGTTGATTTTCTTTAGGACAGACTGATTTAATCTCCCTGCAGTCTGAGGAACTTTCAAAAGTCTTTTCCAGCAACACAATTCGAAGGCATCTATTTTTCAACACTCAGTCTTTCTTGTGGTCCAAATCTCACAGCCATACATTACTACACAGACAACCATAGCTTTGACTATATAGACCTTTGTTGGCAAAGTGATGTCTCTGCTTTTTAATATGCTGTCTAGGTTTGCCATAGCTTTCTTCCCAAGTTTGAGCTTTAGCATCAGTATCTGATTGATTTTCTTTAGGACTCAGAAGTTATTTTTTGACTTCCTACTTTAGCATTCTAATCCCTTATGAGGAAAAGGACATCATTCTTTGTTGTTAGCTCTAGAAATTTACAGAAACCCATACCAGCTTGGATGTTGCCCAAGTGAACAAGGACCACACAATATGCTGGAGTTCCTGGATATCCGGTGAAAAATGAGCTACAGGATTCCACAGGAGAGGAAAATGGCAACCCACTCCAATATCCTTGCCAAAAAAAAACCCCTTGGACAGTAACAAAAGGCTAAAAGATATGAAGCTGGAAAATGAGCCCTTCAGGTCAGAAAGTGTCCAATATGTTACCGGGGAAGAACAGAGGGCAATTACAAGTAGCTCCAGAAAAAGTGAAATGGCTGGGCCAAAGCCAAAAGGATGCAGAGTACATCATGCAAAATGTGGGACTGGATGAATCACAAGCTAGAATTCAGATTTCCAGGAAAAATATCAACACTCTCAGATATGCAGATGATTCCACTCTAATGGCAGAAAGTGAAGAGGAACTAAAGAGCCTCTTGATGAGGGTGTAAAAAGAGAGTTCAAAAGCTACCTTAAAACTCAACATTAAAAAAACTAAGATCATGGCACCTGGTCCCATTACTTCCTGACAAATGAAGGGGAAGAAATGGAAGCAATGACACATTCTTGTGATCCAAGATCACTGCAGACGGTGACTGCAGTCATGAAATTAAAAGAAGCTTGCTCCTTGGAGGAAAGCTATGGCAAACCTAGATAGCATATTAAAAAGCAGAGATATCACCTTGCCAACAAAGGTCCCTGTAGTCAAAGCTATGGTTCTCCCTGTAGTAATGTATGGCTGTGAGAGCTGGACCATAAGGAAGGCTGAGCACCAAGGAATTTATGTCTTCAAATTGTGGTGCTGAAGAAGACTTGAGAATCCCTTGGACTGCAAGGAGTACAAACCAGTCAATCCTGCAGGAAATCAACCCTGATCGCTCATTGGAGGGAAAGTTACTGAAGCTGGAGTTCAAATACTTTGGCTACCTAATACAAGGAGAGGACCCATTTGAAAAGATGCTGGGAAAGATTGAAGGCAAAAGGACAAGGGGATAGCAGAAGATGAGATGGTTAGATAGATCATAAATACGATGGGAGTGGATTTGGCTAGTCTCTGAAAGGCCTCGCATGCTGCGGTCCATGGGGTCGTGAAGAGTCGGACATAATAGGAACTGAACAACAGCTAGAAGTTGTTGTAGGCCCTCACAGAACAAGCCAACTTTAGCTTTCTAAAGTTGCCACTCTTTGGCATCAGTGGTTGGGCATAGACTTGGATTACTCTGATGTTGAATGATTTGCTTGGATTTGGACCAAGATCATTCTGTCATTTTTGAGATTGTATCCCACTACTGTTTTTCCCACTCTTTTATTGACTATGAGGACTACTCCATTTGTTCTAAGGGATTCTTGTCCACAGTAGTAGATATAGTGGTCATCTGAATTAAATTCACCCATTCCCATCCATTTTAGTTCACTGATTCCCAAGATG
>JANHZU010008492.1:0-13211 GCA_032468055.1 Acrochordus granulatus | reverse complement strand
GCTCTCAGAGACTGCCTGGAAAAGTTCCTGCAGTTTTCTTGGCACGGTTTTTCAGATGTGGTTTGTCATTACCTGCTTCTTAGGGCTGAGAGAAAGTGACTGGCCCAAGGTCACCTAGCTGGCTTTGTGCCTAAGGCAGGACTAGAACTCAAGGTTGATGAATTCTAGCCTTAACTACTGCATCAAACTGGCTCTAGTAAATACCCACTGTTTACAGAGAAATGAAGGCATTTTAATTCTGCTGCACTGAAAATCAATATTAAAAACATGGGGAAAAATCTCAGCGGAGTCTGTTGTTTCTAAATATGCCAGCTGAAAAAAGTGCCCCTGAAGTCAGCTGATGCCAAAACAATCCCTCATATTTAGGTAGCAAAAAGTGTAGATCACAAACACACAATTCTCCTTAGAATTCTTTAACATAAAAGGAAATTTCAAGATTCCCTCAATGATAGATAACTTTCCAGTCTCCGAGCAGTAAAGCTATCCCAATCATGATACCACCATGTTTGACAATTAGTGTAAGATTTTACTGTGCAATGTAATGTCTGATTTTCAACAGGTATAATAACACCCATACATCCCTAAATGTTCCATTCACCTAACCATAAAAAAATTCCTCCAGAAATCTGGAAAGTCATCTCAGTACTATTTGGAAAATGTAAGTGAAGCATAAATATTTTTTGTATTAAGCCATAGCTTCTTCTGTGCTGATCTCCCATAAATCCCATTTTTACTAGAGTGTTTTTCTGATGGAGTCATAAGCATCATTATCTCTTTTTTACTGAAGTAACTGAATTATGGTACAGTTATTTTTCATACCGTCACATCCCAATTTGACTGTCTATGAAATAAATGAAATAACCAATAAATGTTCCAATAAATCTCTTCCGTTATGTATCAGTGGATTGACATGAAGTCATCAGATGCCTTCAGGACCACTTTTTCAAGTTGTATTGATGCATCTGTTATGATCACCATGGAAGAAATTAATTATAATCATCCTTCATTTTTGGGGAGGGGGCAGCTGAAAAAGACAAGGAATAAAAAGAAAGAAAGAAATGTGCATAAGACCAATGTCTTTAATCCCTCTTTCTGTCCAGTGCAGGTTTCAGTGTCCCAGCTGAAAAGAATATGGAAGAAGACATGGGGTCTGCTATTGGAACAGGCCTCCAGGGTGATGTGCCCCCGATAATAGTGATGAAGTTGTTAAAAGAAGTAAAACATTTGAGACTTTTCTGAAGCTAAAGAGCATGTAGACCTGATGGCTACATGAGGATCGTCTGTTCCACATGCCATACCTTCCATACCATATGCCCAGCTGGCAGTGTCATGGAATGGTCAACTATGTTCCTGTTTAAAATGATATTCCCTTTATTTTTCATCGTTGCGAAAGCCGTGTACTGATTCAGTCAGTCATGCTGATGTGAGTAGGCACTCATCAGCACTGTGTGGCATCTTAACATGGCACCTTTAGGATAAAAGTTTATGGATTTTGGAACACAGAGACAATGAGCAGACATGCAACTGCCACCAATTTCCTTCAAACCTTGCTGCAAAATGGAAATTTACTGAGTGACTTAGAAATGAGGAAAGAAATGTATAGCTTCTGGTTTTCTTGCCTGAGGCAGACAAGAAATGGGGCATCCTATACCTAATGAAGAAGCATTTTACTTAAAACCAGCTGAATTATTTTGGGACCTGAAGAGGAGGAAGAAGAGGAGTTACAACTACCACTCTGGCAGTAAAATGGATGATACAATAAATAAAAAACAATTTGTTGCACTTTTATTACATACAATACTAGCTTCCCTAGGCCAGATAATGCTATGATTTTTATTTCTGCAATCTATTTATTAACTGATTTTTCTGGAAACTACTTCAAAGTCAATTAATCTAGCAGTAAATTTGTCAGGCCGTGAAAATAGAAAAGCATGTTCAGACAGCTTCTATTAAAAAGAAACAATGTCTAGTTATGGACAACAGAATTGTAGTTTTGAGGAAAACAGGCAAAAGGCAGTTTGGAGACAATAAGAAGCAATCCAATTTAGTTGCAGTAGCTAGGGTGAAATTTACAACTGCCATCAATTCTCAGGCTTTTAAACAGATACTGATCACCAGCTGGGTATAGGAAAAGATTCTTCCCTCTGGTACAGTATGCCACAACTGGCTGTGCATATTTCTTCTCCTGATCATCAGGCCACTGTCAGAAGCAGGATATGAGACTGGATGGATCATTGATCTTTCTGGGGCATCCATCTCCCTGTACTTAATTTTCTCTGTGGTCTGCACAAATTGAAATCAAGTTATTTATACCAGAATAAAATTTTCACAGCATATTGTCATAGTTTCAGCCATCCTGCTGTTATCACAAACAGCATCTTTAAATAATCCAACATTATATACCAAGTAGTAGAGTATCTTTTTATAGGAGTTGGGTGATTGGCTAGTTTTATTCTTAGCTGTAGGGGGTGAGGGGAGTCAGCTGCTGTTGTCTTAATTAGATCAATTTAAAATCAAGTATCAGCTATAGCATATTGCCAAACAAACATTTGCTACAACAATAGCAGTAACATAAAGAAATAACAATGATGATCTTTAAAGATGTACTTAAGAATTTGGTTTTGGATTTCTTTGAAACAAAGTAAGCAAGCACTGCCTTGTCACTTAAACTATGTTCTCTGCCTTTCCATTATTTGAGCAGTTTACTTGCTCTAAAACTCCCCTGTACCAGGAAGACACGGTGGATTTTTTTGTATATATAAATTACAGATCTGAAGGCTTAAAATTTGTCAGCTGGATTTTAATTTTTGATGGTAAGGTTGAGCTTTCAACTTTATCACCAAGTCTTTATCAAAACCAACTAAAAAAATTAAAAACCAATTTCTCTTTGCCAAAAAGATTCCTGGATTGAGGCTGACTGCAATGAAGAGCCATGGGGGATGGTGTCTGTTTTATATCTTTGGACTCTTTTCTTTCTCCTATTTTTATTGTTTTATTTTTGTAATTGATTTTGATAAAAACTTAGTGATGAAGTTGAAAGCTCAACCTTACCACCAAAAATTAAAGTCCAGTTGACAAGATTTATAAGTCTCCAGATTAGTTTTATTACCTGGATGATTGAGGATTTTTCTGCATAAATTACAGATGTTCCTCTGAGCAATACATCTATTTAGATTTTTTGAGAAGACTGGCTTCTTATTTTGAGCAAACAATGGAGATTAATGGAAATGTAAGTAGGTGAAGATGGTTTGCTATCACAATTTTTTTTCATTTTTGACCCCAAGCTAATAAAATCAGAGGTATCAAATCAAAGATAAAATAAAATATCTGAGGAACAAAGACAAACTTGTCTTTGATATTTTACTTGTTTACAAAGATTCTCTCTAGTAGAAAGGTATTTTAATACAATGACAACATAGTGAATAATAGATGGTCCATTTTTATGACTAATTTCTAGTTGCTTTTTTCACTTGCACACTGAACTAAGCTAAGTCACACGTTCCAATAGTTTGCATGATTCATTTACAATTCTCTGAATGTATGGAATTTATGTGTTAACTCTTCTACCAGCACCTTGACTTTCTCCTTTGTAGGGCACGCAGTCTTTTCTTTTTTACATTCTCTCAGAAAGGAAAGGATAATTTTTACAAGATAAAAGCCTAATCTAAAAATTACTACATAATACTATGACAGCTGGAAAATTATGTGTAATATATGAGTTTTTTTAAAAAAAACAAAGATATATGAATTCATATATCAAGCAAAATGACTTGGAATCTTTCCAATGTTTATGAGTTTACAGAAAACCACTTGCCAACCAGTGATTTGCTTTCTGGTTAAAAGCTTAATACAAAGAACTTTCAACTAATCAAGCTTGCTTGACAGATAGAAACTGAATGCCTTCCTTCAGCCTCTCAGGTTCATGACTAAAAACAATCACTTTCACCTTTTCATAAACTCTAAGAAAATAAGATGCAATGGCACAAGTAGTAATGAGCATTTGTTGTTATGCCTATATGTTATCACAGCTTTTCAAGCTGTATTGACCTCAAATTGGCTTCCAGATATTATTTAAGGTATTGGTGTTATAAATTATTTCATGGTATAGAGTCTGATTATATGAAAGTCTACCTGTCTCTAATTGTTTCTGCCCACCCTATGCATTCTGGAAGAATGGGTGCATTCCAGGTCGGTCCCCTCTATTAAATGTGGTTACCTTATGGGACCAAGAGCCTTCTCTGTTGCCATCTTTGCCCTCTGAAACAACATTCCACAAGAAATACATACAGTGTCCACTCTCCTGGGATTCCAGAAGGCCCTTAAATCCTGACTCTTTTCCCAAGCCTGGAGAGGTAAGTTTGTCTAGCCTCTCTTGTGTTTCATATTATGTTTTATTGGTAAGGTGATTTTAATCTGAGCTGCCATGTTTGTTTCATGTGATTTTAAAGAGTTTTTAATTGTTTATTTGATTGTGTAAGCTGCCCATACTCTTCTGGAGTGGGCAACTGTAATAAATTAGATTGAATAAAGCGTTTTTCTACTTGTCCAAGGTGGCCAAATTCTGTTACCTATGAAGTTCTTAATGCCAGCATGTGGGAATTATACATTGGAGTCTTAACCTATAGAGAATACCATCACACAATGATATAGAGGATTCTAGGATGTGTGAGGAGAGCTGAGAAAATAATTCCTGTGGTAAAAGAATGAATGGACACTCAAATTTCTGAAATATAATTCACTGCCTTGAACCAATATTTCTCAGTCCATAGAAACAATGCCACTAGACCTGAATATACCTACATTGCTTACAGTTGCAATCTTCACCCATTTATGATATCATGAAAATAAATGTGTATTGGAGGAAGAAGCTCATCTCTCACAGGCTCTGAATCAGTACTTTGATTTGGCAGACTTCCAGGTAAACTTATAAAGGTATAGCCTCACCAAACTGGAAAATTGGAAATAGCAGTGTACAATTAAGCTTTGGATATTTCCTCATTACTAAATTAAAGCGGTCCCCAACTATGCTTGAGTTAACAGAAAACCATACTGGCATGAAATCCACTGCCCCATTGCTGATTTCTCTCTGTTCTTCTGTTCTGTCTCACTGCCAATGACTGGAGATATGCATAATATGGATAATTCCTCTGGCTTTTTGGGACTCATTCTTCAGAATGTCATAGCCAGCAGGAAAATGCACAGTTCAAAACTAGATTGACAGATCAATAGGTATAGACATCAACTCTATTTTTAAAATGAGAAAAAATTGAAACTGGCCATGCAGAAATAACAAAAATAATGCAAAATATATTTAATATACACTAAATAAACACCTAGCTATAAGGAAAAAGGAAATGATGCAACAAATAACACAGGCATCCACAAAGGGTCAAAAAGTCAAGATAGTAGCCATGATCAGATGAATGAAGCTCTGCCCCTTTTTTAGATGCATCACAGTGTATATTATATAGGGAAGGAGGCTTTGATCAGGTGGCTTCAGGTACCATTGTGACTTTTTGACATTCCCCCATCAATCATTCCTAAGAAGCAATATCACAAACTGCTTTATTTTTTAACTTTGAAGAAGACTTCTGTGCAACCTGCATGAGAAAAAGTTACCTGATGATGTTCCTTGGTGTGGAACCTGGTTACAAAACGCTTTTGTATTCAAAACCAAACCAAGCACCACTGGATCATGCAGCCTGTCAGGCATTAAAAATAAGTCAAATATATTTTAAATATGGCTTATTTAACAAATCATAATGTTTGTATTTAATATCTAGTTTATTAAAAATAACTGAATGCATATATTTTACTATATAATAACCACAAAACCTACACAAGAGGTAAAAGCCATGTTTCCATAATACCTCTATGAAAGCGTTTTATTAGGGAAATATTTTTGTTTATGTTTATACAAATAATTCACAATTCCATAATCTAGGAGATAGTTCTACGCTAGTATTAGAACATTGCAGTGCAGTTAGCAACAAATATGCATATAAATAACTGCACATTGCAAAGATGTACAGATTCTTTATAAATCTGAAGGGGATTTGGCCAGTTCTAATTTCTGAGACACAATAAATAATAAAAATAAACAAGATATATGAAAACAAAGTAAGAGAGAATACATGTTTATACTATTTTCAGTATTTTTTAAAAAAGTCAGTTTTTAATATGAGGCCCCCTTTGAGTCCAAATGAAATGGACAGTCTCATCTATTTCAGATTATATTTGAGAAAGTATTGTAAAAAGGATTTTCAAATTATTTCTTCTCTGTGTGAGAAAAGCTGTATACAAATTGATGGATAGTTGAATATATAGAACTCAGATAGATGGGTAGGTTGGTAGGTAGGAATGAAATTAGAAGTAGAAGAAGTAGAAAAATGGATCACAGAATCAAACCAAACTTATTAGCTTTGTTCTTTTTAATGCTTTGGTTTACAGTTAAGAATCAAATAGATTTACAGAACCTGAGCTAATCATAACTTTGTACCTGTTCAGATAATGCTTAAGTCTTTTCTCTTTTCTATGGTTGAAATGCTTCTGGAACTTTAATCCTTAATGACTTCTGATTAATGGAAGGTCTAAATAGGCAATTGGCAAGCAAAATCAGCAGAAATGTCTATCAATCAGAATAATTCCTACTTGTATGCATATGACTTATTTTTTAAATCCACCTATATCTGTCTTGTTCACATAAATGTAAATTACTGTAAACTGTGTAAACATCTTAAAGTTCTCAAATATAGCTCAGTGATTCCTTATGATCTGCCACAAGGTATGTAAAAGGTGAAATCCCATTTCTATTCCACTTAGCCTGACCTGAATGGTTTTATTGTGGGGAATAACCACAATGATCAATCTCTGTATTTCTCCTGAAAAATTATTCAGGCTTTCTTGAAGCAGTCTTCCCATCAAAACTGTAACAATGATGAGCCAGGAGGCCTTAAGGCATTTAAACATACATTTTTCTTACCATATGTTCAGTCATTACTATGCCAGGCCCAGACAGTCATGACCAACTGTAGGGGCTAGTGCTCATCTCTGTTTCACAGCCAAAGAGCCAGCATTGTCCAGAGACTCTTCCATGGTCATGTGGCTAGCATGACTATTTATTTGTTATTAAATAACAATAGTCTCCGGATTTTGGTGGCATATAAATTTAACAAATAAATAAAAATAAATATTCATTTTATTTATTTGTAACCCTTATTTTATAAACAACTCAGGGCAGCAAACATACTTAATACACCTTCCTCCTTCTATTTTCCCCACAACAGCAACTCAGTGAGTTGGATGGAGAAAAAGTGATTGGTTCAAGGTCACGCAGCTGACTTTAATGGCTATACACAAGGAGCACAGAACACTGTTACCTTTCCACCAGAAGTGGTACCTATTTATCTACTTGCATTTTTATATTCTGTTAAACTGCTAGGTTGACAGACACTGGGATGGGAATGGGAACTCACCCCATTAAATAGAGCTGGGTCTTGAACTTGAGCCACTGGCCTTCTGGCCAACAAGCCCAGCATCTTAACTGCTTGGCCACAATGTCCCCTAGGCAACACTTAGCAAACATAAAATATATTGCACATTTTCTAGAAATGGGACATCCTCTTCTTGGGCAGCCAGTGTTCTTTATTATTGATCCATTTAGAGAGCTTTTGGCAATACACTGATAAATAGGATGGTAAAAAAGATGGAGAAAATAAATCTGGAGATAAAAATAAAGTTGATCAAATATGTCCTCTGATTTTTCACTAAATTGGCAGGCAAACATGTTGTCTAAATTACTGAATTGCAGCTTTATAGATACTCACAAATTATTTGTTGCACAGTTGTGTGAGACTCTTCACAACCCCATGGACTGCAGCATGCCAGTCCACCATGTACTACACTGCCTTGCAGAATCTGCCCAAACCCATGCCCATCACATTGATGATATCTAACCATGTAATCCTCTGCCGTCTCTTCTCCTTTTGCCTTCATTTTTCCCCAGCATCAAGGTCTTCTTCAGTGAGTCCTCTCTTCACAATAGGTGGCCAAAGTATTTGAGCTTCAGCTTCAGTATCTATCCTTCCAATGAGCAATCAGGGTTGATTTCCTGTAGGATTGACTGGTCTGATCTCCTTGCAGTTCAAGGGATTCTCAAAAGTCTTCTCCAGCACCACAATCCGAAGGCATCAATTCTTCAATGTTCAGCCTTCCTTATGGTCCAGCTCTCACAGCCATACATTAAAAAACCATAGCCTTGACTATGCGGACCTTTGTTGGCAAAGTGATGTCTCTGCTTTTTAATATGCTGTCTAGGTTTGCCATAGTTTTCCTCCCAAGGAGCAAGCTTCTTTTAATTTCATGGCTGCAGTCACTGTCTTCACTGATTGTGGAGCCCAAGATGGTAAAATCTGCTTCCATTTCTTCTCCTTCTATTTGCCAGGAAGTGATGGGACTGGTTGCCATGATCTTAGTGTTTTTAATGTTGAGTTTCTAGTCAGCTTTTGCTTTCTCTTCTTTCACCCTCATGAAAGAGTGAAAGAGGCTCTTTAGTTCCTCTTCACTTTCTGCCATTAGAGTGCTATTGTCTCCATATCTGAGGCTGGTGATATTTTTCCCGGCCATCTTAATTCCAGCTTGTGATTCATCCAGCCCGGCATTTTGCATGATGTACTCTGCATCCTTTTGCCCAGCCACTTCACTCTTTCTGGAGCTGCTTGTAATTGCCCTCCCTCTTCCCTAGTAGCATATTGGACATTTTCTGATCTGAGGGGCTCATTTTCCAGTGTCATATCTTTTAGCCCTTTGTTACTGTCCATGGGGTTTTCTTAGTCAGAATACTGGAGTATAGATTGCCATTTCCTTCTCCAATGGAGTCCTGTAATCTATTTTTCACCAGATGTCCAGGAACTCCACCATCTAGCATGCTCCTTATTGATCCGGGCAATTATTAGAAAAGGAAGTATGTGAATCCTGTGTCCTTTTAAAGATGCTAACTGTAGTTTGAGCAAATGGCTATTTTATTATCACCCAAGACTATAAACCATCTGGAGACTGCTGACTTATGTACTCCTCAAGAGGAGCAACTGTCTGGAACAGTTCTGGGCAATCTCAAATCCTCTCCTTGTTCAGAGAAGAATTATGAAGAGATGATCTACCTGCCAGAGTTGTTGGCTCTACTTTTAGCAGAACTATCTTCAGTCTGCCATTTTTTCCCCAGAAGAAACCTTCATTCTTCATTCAGAACATCATTGCAACTCCATGTAGAGAAAAGACATGAACATATCCAGTAATTGCTAGTTTCAAAGGGCACTTCCTTCCTTAGCATATGCTTCTTACATACACTATGTATCCATTTTCAAGTTTTGTTATCAGATAAAGGTCCTTATATTAGTCATTAGTAACTTGTCTATGTTATTTAGGTCATTTGATGTAGGAGAAAAGGTGGAAGAGCCAAGGGAGGGGTGAAAAGAGGGATTGATCTAAAATTACTATGCAGACACAAATACACTAAATCCAGTCACTCCCTCTGATTGCTATTGAACTTTAACAAGCACCAATAAAGTGCCTCTGTTAGTTGAGAAAATTCTTGTGAATAGGATTTAGTAATAAATTGATTGGAACCTTTGAGAGTAGACTTGGTCTTTTGTGCCTGACATTTAACTCATGATTTTTCCCTCTAAGGTATTAGCCAATCCCTTCATTTGGAGTCATCTGCAAAATTAAGTATTATTTCTATATCTTCCTATAGGTCATTAATAAATGTGTTGAACAGGACAGGATTATTGATACCTTTTTGCTAGGTTGATGAAGAACCGTGGAGTCCTAGGTGCTCTCTGAGCTTAGAATCGAGTTTTTCATCTAGTATTTCACAGTTCAACCCTGTGCTGCACATATTCTCTTCTACTGATGCAAAACTGTTTACAAACAGCCATTTATTCAATTATCCAATTAGTGGCAAATCCACAGCCTGAAATATCTTCTAGTCCACATTTATCTAATATTTTTAGATAAAATAAAATATTCTAATAATATTTGATGAGATATTTCATCAAATGCTGTACCAAAATCATGCTATATTCCATTCTTCTACGAAATTAATAATTATGCCATAAAAAGAGCTTTCATATCATAAAATTTGTTCCTGACAAACTTGATGGATATTTATAAGATATTTTTTCTGTGCTGGTTCCTTATAAGATAACATTTTCATTACATGCTCCCAGACATGCTGATTGACAATCAATTCCAATATCTTTCTAGTATAAACTTCAAATTAATTGGTCCATATTTGTCAGATTCTTCTTCCCTGTATTGAATAAGTCCTCCAAAAATTGTTGGAAGTCTTCAGGAGATTTTGAAGATTACAATTGCCAGTTCTTTCAAAACCCTGGCACTTAATTCATTTGGTTTGAGATACTTAGATTCATTTATAGTGATAAGATTGATGTTTACTATATATTTACCAGTCCATTATTTATTTATTTAAACATTTTTATAGCCTCCCATCTTATATTGAACTCTGGACAGATTCCCATAGCAAAAAACTATATCAATAATAAAACAAAATAATGCATAAATATATTAAAACCATAAACATTAAAAACCTAGCACCAAAGTTAAACTTCTGACATACAGTAGTCTCTCATAAATCTCTCACCAGCCCACCCTATCCCACCACTTGGGAGAAAAGCCAGATCTTCAATGCTTTTCAGAAGGCGAAGAAGCTAGAGGCCTGCTGAATTTCAGAGGAAAGGGTGTTCCATAGGGCAGGAGCTGCTATGAAAAAGGCATGCTTCCTAGTTCCATAAAGTGGCAATGATTAAGGGAAGGCATGAGGAGCAGGCCTGTCCTATCTATTCTGGTAGGTTGGATAGCCATTCTTAGGGGGAGGTGTTCCTATTTCTCCATTTCTTTCTAGGTGCAAATTTCCTGTCCCTGTTCCATATGGGCTATAAATATGATAATTGGCACCTTGAGTTGCACCTAGAAAGAAATGGGGAAATAGATGGATTTCAAGGGCAATCTCATGTAGAGTGCTTTGCAGTAATCTAAATGCGAAGTGACCAAAGCATGAGTGACTGGAGCAAAGTCTCCTTATCCAGAAAAGGGCACAACTGTGAGTTCTAGGCCTCTCTTAAGCATGATAAGTCAGCTGCGTGATTTTGGGCCAATTATTCTCTGTCAGCCCTATTCATCTCACAAGATTGTTTTTCTGGGGAAAGTCAGAGATAGGAGCATAGATTTTGATATTGTTTTGAGTTGTCCAAAAACAAATGTAAGATAAAAATATAAAAATAAATATTTGACTTTTAGGTTGAAATACAGAGAAAAATTGTATTGTCCTCAATTAGCCAATAAACAACTTCTCATTTTGATTCTGCTAAAATTGAGGATTTGGAGTATTTTGCTCAGTAGTTGGAACTTTGAAGAAGTGTGAACTTCAAGAACCCCAGAAATATTTTCCACATTGTATTTAGATAAGTATTTAAAAGTTTGAGGTATGCTTCATACTATAAAATTAGACTTTTCTCTCTTCCATTAATAAGTTGCAATTTTTAATATAAAGCAATCTCGAAAGATAGCAAGCTTAAAAGAGAGCAGGCTCCAAAACTGGGTTTTGAAACTGGATTTTTAAAACTGACATTTATGAGTCAAATAACCCTCCGTATGTGATATGAGTATTTGTCAGCCTGTAAGTCTGTTTTTCTTTTGTTCTCTAAATATATGAAATTCTAGGAAAACAGTAATAGAGAGTTCTTCACTGAGTACTTCTCATGGCAAGCTACTTCTCATGTAGTTTTTTGCCTACAGATGTGAGGATTCTCTGCTGTCAACTCTCTGCCTATACCAGTACCCATTCTGGAACTCTTTTATGTTCTTTGCCCACAAAAAAGCAATAGAATGTTACAATTTACTTCAGAGGACCTTTCATTTTCAGTCATTAAGAACCTTATTTCCCTTGGTCCTAATTGACTGTATATTGATTCCTTCTTGTGATGTTGGCTATTCACAAACACGCTTAGTTCTTAAACCAGAAATGGTCAATTAAAAAAAAAAGAGACTGCTCTTTGAAGGTAGCACATTGATTTTATTACTGAATCAGTATATTTAAAGGAATTTTTTTAAATTCCTAATCAATTTAGAAGTTGGTATAGCATTCAGCCACTTTTTGTACAGAGAAATAAACCTCTAAGAAATTCATCAGAAGTATAATGGTTGCTGATATTAACTGATGTTATAGCAGGGGAGTTAAATAAAAATAGAAGATATAAAATACTAATAGAAGAAAACATTTGTAGGTCAGAGCTGAACTATGAGGTCCTTGGTGCCCTCTGAGCTTGATTATTTTGCAGATGTTTCATTACCTAATTACATAACATCATCAGTGCTATAAGGGAGTGGGGTTTGTCTTTGTTTACATGCAAGCGGCTTGCCCTGTGAGTATGGACAGTAGGAAGTCTTCTTGGTGGTCCATTGATTAGACTATTATTTGTGTTAGATTGTTTCCCTGAATTGGTATTTCCTTGCTTGGGGTGTTAATTGCAGCTTAGTTATTGGTCTGGAACTAATCCTAATCAAGCCTAATCAAGAAATCATCAAGAACACTCCCACCAAAACTGACAGGGCAAGCCACTTGTATATAAATGGAAAGCAAACTCCAGTTTCCTCTTGGCACTGATGATATTATCTAATCAGGTAAACCCCTTCATGGATCACTGCCTTGTCATGGCAAAGGGGCTTGTATAACTCTGACCTATCCTGTGCAAAACCACCCAAGATGGACAGGCCATAGCAGAGAGTTCTGACAAAATGTGTTCCACTAGAGAAAGAAAGGGCAACCCACACCAGTACCCTTGCCAAGAAAACCCCAGGGACAGTATACATAGGCTACAAGATATGACACCAGAAGATGAGTCCCATAGGATGGAAGGTGTACAATATGCTACTGGGGAAGAGTGGACAACAATTACAAGTAGCTCCAGAAAGAGTGAGGCAGTTGGGCCAAAGCCGAGAGGATATTCAGCTGGAGATGTGTCTGGAGATGAAAGAAAAGTCCAGTGCTGTAAAGAACAATATTGCATAGGAACCTGGAATGTAAGATCTATGGATCAAGGTAAGCTGAATGTGGTTAAACATGAGATGGCAAGATTGAACATCAACATCTTGGGAATCAGTGAACTAAAATGGATGGGAATGGGTGAATTTAA
>JANHZU010008490.1:9681-21757 GCA_032468055.1 Acrochordus granulatus | reverse complement strand
TAAGATAGTTAGATGGCATGTGATATGGTAGGATATGTGAAATGCAGAGGATAAGATAGTTAGATGGCATGTGATATCAGATGTGATAGGCATGGATATGGGCTGACTCCAGGAGGCAGTGCAGGACAGGGAGGCCTGGCATGCTGTGATCCGTGGGGTCACAAAGAGTCAAACACGATTGAGCAACTGTATAACAACTTTTGGAGATGTGAATTAGTTTTCAACTCTTGCTTGGAATAATGTATTTGAATAAAAGGTAATAGACATTTCACCTTTACATATTGTTAAAATTTTCATCCTTTCACTTGAACAAAATTTTGCCAAATGTTACTAAATGCAGAAAAAAATAAATATGTATTTTCCATCTTCATCATTACACATATTTCCATGATAATATATATTTCCATAGATGAAAGAAGCACTTTTCTTCATTTCAAAAGCATTGTTTTTTTTACATTGGCTTTTAACATCTGGGTGAAAACTTATCAACTTAAGAGGAAAATTTTGATGATAATTAGTGACTGAAAGGATGTACAAGAAACATGCCATAAATTTATCTGTAGTTTGTGACTCCAAGAAAACTGATCCCACATCAGCAAAGTTAAGCAGAGATTGTTAATTGCCTCTTTTCTCTGTCAAGAAATCTGCACATTCACAAAAAATATTGTAAAAGATAACAGATAATAAATATTATAAAAGTTAATATTGTATTCATTTTTTAAAAAAATCCATTGGAAAAATTTACATTAAAAGGAATTTGCTTTTAAAGCAATTTCTCTTGGAACTTAATTGTATATTGGAAGCTTATTTCATTATTTTCATTTATTCCATTCATTCATTTATTGGATTTATATGCTACTGAATCATATAAACTCACAGAGGCTTAGTGTCAGTTCCATAATTATAATCACCATGACAATAATTAAAACATCCATGACATTGATAAATAATGACAGTTAAAGCATCTACAGTAGTAACATAAATAAAAACATTTTCCTGTTTTAGTTGTGTCGGACTCTAGAGAGCAGCGCTCATTTCTGTTACATTGCTGAAGAGCTGGCCTTTTCTGAAGACACTTCCTTGGTTATATGCCAAGGTGCATGGAACATACTGTAGTTACCTTTCCACCGATTTAAGGAGTACCTATTTATTTACTCACATTTTGCATGCTTTCAAACTGATAGATTGGCAGGAACTGGGCTGAATAATGAGAACTCACCCTGTTATGTGGCACCTGAGTCTCAAACTTGGGATGCCAACCTTCTGGCTGACAAGCCCAGGATCTTAACCACTACGCCATAAAACTCCTAATAACATAAATAAAACAAACATATTTGCAATAATAATTTCATGTTATTTGAAAAACAATGAAGATCTCGTGTCAAAAAAAGGACAATCATAATTAGAAGACTATATTGAAAATCAATTTATATTGATAATAATTCTAAATTCAATTATCAATGAGAAGGTCAAATAGCCACTAAAGACTTTCTGGAACAACTCAGGCTGAAGAAACCTCCAGAAGAGCTGCAAAATGGAAGTCAATCTGCTATCACATTGATAGCATATATTTCATTATTGAAATATATTTCATAATGTAGGAGTTATTGTAAAGAAGGATAATCTCTTGGCTTTTGTCTCTTTGATTTTCCAAAAATGCAAGGCAGTGAAGACTCTATTCTCTCAATAGGTTGATACTGATTAGAGAAGACAGTTCTGAATATATCTTGGTACCAAGCCATATAGGGCTTTGTAGGTCAAAAGCAGTGCTTTGAATTGCGAATTGCACTTGGAAATTGCTTACAAAAGCTCCAGAGAGAATGTCAACTGATAGTGAAGCAAAGTTGTGAAGAAAAATAGAAGAAAGGGATTTAATAGACTTTTTTAATGGTTAAAAAGCAAAACTTGAATGACTAATATGACTGGTAAAACAGCCTTGCTCCTTATATTGCTAGTGGTAAAAAACTGAGTTTACTCTGAAGCAATTTCTTCATGCTGCTAAAGTATAGCCATTTACAGATTAGCCATGATCTGATGCTATAAGATGCTTTTCCTTCTGGACTCCTTTTTTTATCTACACATTGAACCATTTCAAGGAGGCAAATTGTTCCACCTCAATGGAGACTCAAGGATAAGCTAATTTGCTTCAATGGACTATTTCCCCTTCCAAGCAAATGTATCTGTGCAATCTGATTACAAGCAGAGTGCCCCTTAGCTTTACAATGTTGTTTTAAAGGTGCTTGAATTGTTGACCACCATAACACTATGGTGAAAAATATTGTCCAAAAACAATTGAGCAGTCTCCTCAGTGGTGGACTGACCCTTGCAAGGAATAAAGTGAGCCATCTTGGCAACAAATCCACGATTATCAGTATTGATATATGGCCCTGAATTGGGGGCATGTCAGTGATAAAGTCTAGAGATACAATATGCCAAGGGAGGTACCGATGGAAGTTGTAAAAGGCTGCAGGTTTCTGATGGAGAGACTTAGCCTGTCTGCAAGTGTGGCAAGAAGCAACATGATCCTTGATGACATCTTAAGCCACCAGAAATCTTGTAAGGATCTATGCAGCATCTTAAAGACTCCCCTCAATGATCAGCTGTTGGATTATCATGGATATCTGCAACACCTCTGATAGCTGGTGGAGCTACTAGTTTGCCCTTGTGTCTCAATGTCCCTACCTCCACTGAAAATGGAGATGTGGTACCTTATAAAACCCCTTGAAGATCATCCATCTGGGTCTGCATGAAAGGTCTGCCTGCTGGAGTATTTAAATTTTGGAGAAGATTGGGTGGCACACAAAAATCTGTTTTAGTTCCATAAATGCCATGTGCACGTCTGCTCAGATAAACCTGGCCCCTTTCTTCAAGAGCTGTGTGAGAGGCTTCACCTTCTGGATGAAATATGGGATGAATTTTCTGTAAAAATGTGTAAAGCCTAAGAAACTTGGCAGGTTCTTGGTATTCTAATGAGTTTGCCATTCCAGTATTACTTACACCTTGTGGAGGTCCATTTGGATGCCCTTTGTGGAAATACAGTATCCCAAGTAATCTAGTTGCTTGAGGTCAAAAGTACTTTTTCCTAATTTAACAAAAAGGTGATTGACTCTTAGTCTAGTTAAGACCACCCACATATGGAGGTCACATTGAGCCTCATTTTTGGAATAGACCAAATGTCATCCAGGTTGTCAAGTAAACTTGACAAAAACCTGGTTAATGAATCTAGGAAACACTGTTTCCACATTGATGAATCCAAAAGAGATCACTCTGTACTGGAAGTTTTTGAATCTCATGTCAAAAATGTCAAATACTCATGGCGCTTCTTGATCCTGATGAGATTATAAGCATTGGAAAGGTCTAATGTGGTGAAAATGTGCGCCTTCTGCAACCTGTCCAAACAGACTGCAGATGCCTATTGGCAAGAGGAACCTCCAATACAGAGGGGGGACTTAGTCTGGTTCTCTACTAAATTTCTGGATTCTACCAGGCCATGCAAGAAGTTAGATTTCCATTTTGTGGGTTCATTCAAGGCGATTCAACAAATTCAACCCAGTCACATACCATTTTCAGTACCCTTCCACCATGAAAAGGCACCCAGTGTTCCACTGCTCTCTCTTGCTTGGCAGAGGTTCCTCCCAGTGACTTGCACTTTTCCCATCTGCCTCCCCCTCCCCTCATTGTGGAAGGAGAACAAGAATTTGAAATGGAAGAAATCCTAGGTTCCAGGAGAAGGGGAAGATGCCTCCAATAATTATCCATTGGAAGGGTTATCCTGAATCTGAACACTCATGAGAAAATGCCAGGAATGTCCATGCACCACTCTTGGTACAGCGTTTTCACCAGCATTTTCCTAATAAGCTTCAGCCTGTGCAGCTACCAATCCCAGCTCTACCATCTCCTGAAGAATCTGTTGCTGAACAAGTTGACCTGCCTCCAAGTTCTCTCAACATAAGTATGAGCACTTATTGACTTACAGACTGTTCTACATCAGACATAGCGGGTTGAGCTAGCTGTAGAGTCTCCTGCAGTGAGACACCAACCACCTTTCCAGATGCAGCAGGATGGGGTAGAGACATGGCACTTTGAACAGCCTTCAGCTTCTGGTCTTGCTGGAATGAGAGGAAGGGGGAGTGAGATATTAACCCTATGCTTCCCTTCATCCACCTGCTGAGCTAATGGAGGCTTTTGAAATGGGGGAAAGAGATTCCTTTCTTTCGGATAATTTCCCTCCTCTTCCTACTTCCATTGAGCTTCCAATTCTGAAGAAACCATGGAAGAGGGGAACACAGCCAATTTCTCCATGAAGGAGGGATGATGGAGATGGGCATGATGTGGGGATAATTAGGACTGAACCCTGTGTGAAGAAGGGGATCAGCCTTGAGTTATTACACACCAAGCAAAGGACAGGCACCCCCAGGAAGACTGTTAGTTATATGCCAAGGTCAGAAATTTTGGTGCTCAGAAGGAAAATTCTTGTAATTGAAGCAACCATTAAAGCAATAGATTAGGATTACTTTTGTCTGGCTCATTTCCTTTCATTCCATTGGAGAACAAAACAGTATAGTCTTAAATTGGATGGAACGAAGAGAAGCAAATAGATATTCATCTTTATCCACATATCTGCTCTGAACATTTTCCCTTGCATTGATCACAAGGAGATGAAATTAAGAAATTTCATGTATATAGCATGTCCCATGATAATTTCTCCCCCAAATGATGGACACAAGGTCCTTCCCTCTACAGTAATTAAAAAACTCTTTATTGTTAACACTCCTAATTACTGACCTTAGATGATGAAAGACAAGCTCCACAATACCTTGTATTTATCACCAGCATACTAAACTTATGATACAGTGGGGTCCTTAGTGCACTCTGGGGTTCTTTGTTTTCTTGCAGAATTTCATTACCCAATTAGGTAGCATCATCAGTATTAGTAAGTGTGAAGTTTGCTTTCAGTTACACTCAAATAGCTGTCCTGTGAGAGTTGGTGGGTGTGCTCTTGGTGGTTATTTGACATTCTCTTTTATTGGTAGTTATGATACAATTAATGTATTTTTCTTACTGAATAATCAAGAAACAGAAAATTTATTTAAAGAAGTTTCAGGTTGATGTTTTACCTCTCCCCTTTGTTTTTGTTGCTGTTGTCATTATTGCATCTTTTTATCCCACTTTTTGCTTCAGGTTAAGATTCCTCCAAGTTTGAACATGAACAATTTTGCTTTTCATCCAAAAATTGAATTTTTATGTAAGTTATCAGCAGTGAGAATTCACAAGTAGTTGAAAATACTTTGCAGGTTAAAAGCAAAAGCCATAATACCATTATAAAGGAAACTTGGAAATAGGAAAGAAAAAAAATGGGTGAAGAAGGCATTTTTATCATCCCAAGATGTTCCTGAAGCGATATTTACATCCAAACGAATATAGCAACATAAAATGTTTTAGCTGGAGCATTTACCCATCAAGGCTATTGGCCCATAAGGGCTCATCCATGTTAACTATTCCATTTCTTTAGAATGGCATCTAATTGTTTCTTGAATGATCCTTGTGTTCTGCCTAAGCAATGGTGCCTGATAGGCTATCACATATGTTCTGAGAAGAAGAAAAAACAAGAAAGCTTATTAACATCTGCTTTGCACTAGCTGCTTTTTTTTAAATTTATATCTCTTGAAATTCATGTTAAATAAGAAACAACAATATACTGTCACCTAAACCCAACTCCCAATTAAATTAAAAAATCTGAATTCAAATCAGTTTAGCCCCATTAACATTTGTGGCATTATTACAACTTAATTCCAAATATTTCAATTTAACTTTTTCACAAAGAATATTTGGCAACTTGTGTTTTTAAAATACTGCAGCCTGTTTTCCATTGCTTGTTATTATAAATATCCCTTAGTCTGTAATTTTATCAAACTTTGAAAGAACTAAGCAATTTTGCTCTTTCCTATCGTTACAAATGAAAAGACACACAGACACTGATTTAGATTTTCATTTCGACTTCTAAAATTTCTCATTTCTCACTGAGTATATTTTTATCTTAAGACCCATGAGGGCTCTTAAAACTTTACTTTTACTTATTAAGTCCAAGTTTAGAACATAGCACATAAGATTATACAGTGTGTGTTTCCATTTTAAATTGACAATTTACAATTCTTAGTTAAAAGAGATTTGGTCATCTCTTGATGTCAGGTCATTAAATTATTACAGCACTTGTTTTCAAGATACTGTGAAATTCATAATGTGTAAATTGGCTTTAACAAAACCAAAACAAATCCCTATTTTATGGCAACTTTAACAATCCTGTCTGGAAATAAATACAGAATTTGTCAAAGTCTGAAGTCTATTTAGAATGCCTGGATTCTGCTAGCTAAACATTTCAACATATTCTTTGGAGAGTATCATTCCAAACATTTATTTAATTGTATTCTGGTTATGCTATTTGTCATTTATGGATACCTTACTTTCATATATTGTTGGGCTGGAAGAAGCAGGCCTGGACAGCTCAGTTCTAATCTAAAGGTTTATTGAAGTTACAAGGTCACAAGAATTTCTCCAACTGTCAGCCCAAACACCTGCATGCCCCAGATAAGGCAAATGGTCTTCACAAGGGGTTGGATGTTTGGCATTTGTGCATGCACAGAGATTCTAAACTGATACCCTCTTCATTCCTGGCTCCTTCTCGCACATACATTTTCAAAATGCAGGAAAGCACAAATACTGCTTTTTTATATAGTATTTCATTCATAACCTCTGATATCTCACATTAATGTACATACATCAGAACAAAATTGAACTATGTTAAATTGTTCACATTCTCAATTAATAATGCAGTTGATTGATTGATTGATGATTATGTACCATCGAGTTGGTGTCATCTCCTAGCAACCAGATTATTCCTGTTAAAAGCTAACTCAGAGATAACTTTTATTGAGTTTGGCAGAGATAACCTCTAAATTAATTAGCTTAGGTATAATAATCTGAAGTTGAAATCATTTTTTTTCAAATATGTGGTTAACTTCCATTCAATATAATGGGAAATATTTCACAATTATACATTTTGTGAAACAAATATTTCACAAAAGGATTGCCTTTTAGGATTGCAATACTAAAATTTGTCACTAATATCTGTTTACATTATGGGAAATGGTATTTGGGGGAACTTAGGTCATGGGCTATCAAGTGCTATTTTCATCTATTACTTATTCAAATTACTGGACAGTGAACTTACTCTGTTCTGAAAGATGGGTTTATACTGTCTCCCAGCAGAGGATTCTACTCACCTAGAAAATTCTAGGGTTTATATTCATAGATTTTGGAGGTGGGAATGTAAAATTGCCCTAGGTTCCAATCATAGGGAGCTGGATAGAGATATTCATTTAAACATTTTTTTTCAAAATACAGTATCTTCATCTTAATATTTGAAAATTATTCCAGACTTTATAAATTATTAGTTAGAATACATTTCCAGAAGTTATTCCATTATGTTGCTGTCTTACTGAGCCATTGACTCTGATGAATTCCTCTTTATTAGAGCATTTATTCAAATTGTCTCCTGTTTGTTGAGCTATTCACTTCAATGAGCAAAAAGAGAGAGAAATATCACACTTTACACTTTTATTCTATGTGCACATTTTCTCCTTTATTTACTCAATTTTGAATAAATATTCACAGAAATATTAAAGTACCTTAAAGCAACAAATGCAATAATAATTCTAAAAAATGCCTCACTATTAAAATCAGGCAACACAGCAATCAGAATGAGTCTTGTAGCCCTTTTCAAGATAAACATATTATATGGCATCAGCTTTTATGAACTGTGGATGGTGAAAACAAAAGTATCTGTCTTCTGATAAAATTATAGCAGCCAACTTCATCATCTCAAAAGGAATGTCCATAATCCGGGAAACCATTAGGAAAGGGCTTCTATCAGCCAGCTCAACAGGCAAAATTACACTAATGAAATGGTTTGCTAAATAAAAGTTTGACAATAAACTCCAGTGGTTCCAGATTGGATCCTAAGTGTTTTCTGGCCCGATGCAATTTTTTGAATTGCTGCAAGTTATTCTGTTCCTTGGAGATACATGCTCTTGGTATTAATTAGTGAATGAGTATCAAGCTGTAGCAATTCTTTTAGGCACTTCTTAATGTTGTGATCCTACCATAAACTCAAATGTGCTCATTCTCTCTTTACTTCTGAATCCAAGCATAAAGAATTAAAACCTAGCTAGAGAATGCTGGGTTGTACTTGTTGTTACCACTATGATCACTATTATGTTTTCATTCTTTCGTATAAAGCAGCTGCTTCCCTCCAAATGCCAAATATCATGCCTAATTTCTGGTTCTAATTTCCTAAAAGTTCTCTTTTCTTATAAAAAACACATTTGTTTAAATGCTTCATTCTGCCAATGCTTTAGACTTTATTTAGAGTGTTTTTGGATGTTGCTTTTTGCAGCTTGCTTGACAAACAAAGCTTCTGGATCTGAAAAGCCCCCATGGGAAGAGTTTCTTTATAGCAACTTCTCTTGATGTTTAATTGAAGCCAGAGACGCTATGAATTGCGGGTGGAATAACAATGCATATGGACATGCAGATATAAACACTCCTTGGTTTCTCTATGGAAAAATGGGAAAGGCAGCAACCCAACCAGCACCCGGGAGAATTTTCTTGAATATTTAGTCTTCTCTGATACACAACTCAAAAGCAAATCTCTTTCATCTATTTGAAGACACTCACTTCCTCTCCATTTTCAAAGGCCATTTACTTCAACAGCTTTTCTTGAGAGAAGTTGAATTCTTCAAATTTCTCAGTCTATTTTCTGAAAGGAGGCAAAGATATATTTTCATTTTTCTTCTACTGCAAGTCTGAGTCAGCTAATGCTAATGGCTTGCTTTGGCATCAGAAATTAAACGCTTAAGAATGCTGAATCCATACAGCTTGCATACATAATAAGCTATAATGATGCCCCAAACTACTATTGATACATAACTTGTCGTTCTGTGATTTAGGCAAAAAAGGAGCTTGAAATATGTGCTGTTTTTTTAATGCATTTGCTGATTATTTCTTCTGAAATTTCTGTGCAAAAGCTAAAAAATTACATGCAAATGAGATATGATCACTATGGGTTGCTCTCTGGTTCTTGTAAACCCACTATTGACAGCAAGGACAATAGTGAATTGATGAAGGATGAAGGACAGAAGGACTCTTGCTTATAATAAGAAAAGAAGTGAAGTTTGGAAGCTGAACACATTTGTTGCACTGAAGAACTGCTGTAACAGAGAAAACTAGAACTAGGTTGCCATCTTGAAATACAGAATATATGCATTTCTATTGATTGTTTGCTTGTATAAGAAGTAGTATTAATGTCTAATCTGGAAAAAACATCTGTGTGCGAAACAGACAACTCTGATAGTTTTTAAGTGAGAAAATGTGCAGTTTGTCAGTGATAAGAAAAATACATTATACAGCTTCTCAAAACTAACTGCACAAAATTGTTGCTTTTTTTACTTTTCAATATTTTTTTGTTTTACTAATAAATCTTCAGCAAGATTACTATTCTGTTTTCTTCAGTGACACATTTTGATATAAATGCAGACTAGAAGATACATGTGTGTTCTACAGTATATGTTTTATATGCAAGGTCCTTACCTGGAATTAATAAAGTAATCCTCACTTGAAGGGAAAGGGTAAAAATCCTTAAAAGCAACTGCTGAAATATATTCATCTCAGCATGGGAGATTATATATAATATATACTCAATAAACATGTCATAGAATGAATGTGATCATTCTACAGTAGATCCATGTATTAAGGACAGATTGTAAAAATACTGCTTTTCTACTTTTTTAAAATATTTCTTTCATTATTAAGGTGGCTGAAATGTCAGTTTTCCTTTAAATTTTTTAAAGACTTGAGAAACAGAAATCAACAGTGTAGTGACTGTTTTTCCTTTAATAAAAACGGGAGACAGCGGTCTAGGGCACAATTTGGAGCACCAATGCCACCCTTCATTCTGTATCATTCTAAAAATGCAAATCTTTTCATAAGGAGATGGGGCCCTCATTTTACTGTGACCTAGGAATGACATATACCCTTGAGCTGGCCACTGTGTGTATTTGTGTGTATAATTCAAACCACAGTGCTAGTGTAATTACATAAAACCTCTTTTGAAATGGGATCACATTTTGATGGAAGCTCAATTCTTATCAACTTTCCTTTTGACTGATTGAATATACTTGGTGGCGGGGAGAGAAAAAGGCCAATCTGGTTTCAGGCTAAGGCATAAGAAATCATTGTTAACATGAGTGTGTTCTGTAGAGATCATACAGCAAGACAAAGTATGAGAAATTTAATTTCTATGCATTCTGTTGCTCACTGAAGATTATCTTGTGAATACCTGCTTGGAATTACATCTAATTACACCTGAAAACAAACAAATTTGGATATGCATTTTCTTCCTCTATTTTTCACAGCACAAAACCTAGCCTGAGTAATTTTGAAATGGTATGGATGACCTGTTGGTAGAAAGTGATATCATGACTACAGCAGAACATATTTAAGTTAACACAACTAATTTCCAATTCAAATAAAAGACAATTCTCAAAAAGAAAGAGAGTGAAGAGTCATTAAAATATTTATTTGCAGAATAATAAGATTATCTTTAGTTAGTGTTTGGATTATATATTTCATTGATGATTGTTGATTCATATCATAAAGAAATGCTGATTCCTTTAGGTTTTGTTTGATGATTCATGTGTGGTTGTTTTGCTTTGTTAAGCCAGGAAACAGGTTGATTTTCGCTTTAACTGATAATCTTGGAGGATTTTGTATTGTGTGAAATCAAGGTCTGTTATTTTATTCTAGATCTGTGATTATTCATCTTAGCAGGAAATAGCCTTCATATATCAGATAAATTATAACATAATATAATCAGTATCTTTTGAATGTTGAGAGCTTTCATCACATTTTAGATTGAAACATTTCCAGTTTCTTTACTGAACAATGGCTTATTAGCCTTGTCAAAAGCTTTTGTTGGTTAATAGTTTCTCATGAAAATATGGTCCATGGTCAAATTGAGATTTTCATTTTTAACCCAATATGTGTAAAATAATTCAATTTACTTCAACTGTTTCATTACAAAAATGCAACATCTTTATTATACCTGTTTCATTACAGTGGATTTCTGTAGGAGGAGAGAAAAGAAAAGCAGAACAGTCTCACATGTACACAATAAAAATTTTAAAGCTTTTTCATTTACTTTTTCCATTTGTCAGCCAAGTTCACCTGCAATGGATACATTCTTTATCATACTCTTGTAACCAGTATCTTTTTTCCTTCTTTTTCTATTATTAGTCTCTTCTTGCTTTAAAATTACCTTTATCTGGACCAGATTGAGATTCAGTAGATTATGTTGTTGTTCAGTTGCACAATCATGTCCAACTCTTCTCAACCCCATGGACTGCATTACGCCAGGCCCCCCTGTCTTGCACTGCCTCCCGCAATCTTTCCAAGCTCATGCCCATCACACTGACTATGTTGTCTGTCCATCTCATCCTCTGCCATCCCCTTTTCCTCTTCCCTTCAATCCTTCCCAGCATCACAGTATTTTCCAATGAGTCCCCTCTGAGCATTATGTGGCCAAACTACTTGAGCTTCAGCTTCAATATCTGTTCCTCCAATGAGCAATCAGGGTTGATTTTCTGTAGGATTGACTGGTTTGATCTCCTTGCCATGAAAGGGACCCTCAGTAGTCTTCTCCAGCACCACAATTCAAAGGCATCAATTCTTCGATGCTCAGCCTTCCTTACTGTCCAGCTCTCACATACAATACTACTGGGAAAACCATAGCCTTGACTATGCGGACCTTTGCCGGCAAGGTGATGTCTCTGCTTCTGACTACACTGTTCAGGTTAGCCATAGCTTTCCTTCCAAGGAGCAAGCATCTTTTGATTTCATGGCTGCAGTTACCATCTAGAGTGATCTTGGAGCCCAAGAAGGTGAATTTTGCCACTGCTTCCATTTCTTCCCCTTCTATTTGCCAGGAAGTGATGGGACCGGTTGCCATGATCTTAGTTTTTTT
>JANHZU010008489.1:21930-36528 GCA_032468055.1 Acrochordus granulatus | reverse complement strand
AACGATAGCAGGAATTCCTAGTAGCCACACCCCAAGATGTTTTCCATACTTGTAGTGTCCATGTATGTCACAGTGGTGTTTGGGTGGGAAGCCATCCTGATTTCCTAAAAAAATAATGTTTACAATGATTACATGCCCTAAGTTGATGTCAGCTCTTAGCATCCAATAGATATTTTATTTATTAATAAGATTTATATGCCGCTGAAATCTAATGACTCTCAGTGGCTTACAATAAAACAATGAAGCAATGCAAATCAATAAAATCCATTAAAACCTTTAAAAAAAACAACTGGACCGGGCTGAAAGGAGCTAAAAGATTAAAAAACATATATATGGGAAAGGGAGGCAACTACTAATCTACCAACCACCTCCAGGATGATGAGTCCCCTTTAGAACCCCATGCCAATTGGCAGAGCCAGGTCTTAAGGCCCTTTCAGTAGGCCATAAGGGTGGTTGCAGATCTCACCTCCAGCAGCACAATGTTCCACAGGGAAGGAGCAACAGCAAAAAAGACTCTTCTCCTTGACCCTGTCAGCCTAAATTCCTTGGTTGATGGGATCTGGAGGAGGTCTATTCTGCCAGATCTGGTGGGATGGGAACTCACCATTGGGATGACATCGTTCCTCAGGTAACCCAGTCCCATGCCATGAAGGGATTTATAGGTCAAGACCAATACCGTGAATTGCACCTGGAAGCAGATTGGCAGCTCATGGAACAAAGATGTCGCATGGCTCCTAAAATCATCCACACAGCCACATTCTGTACCAGCTTCAACCCCCATATACTCTTCAAGGGTAGCCCCATGTAGAACGCATTGCAGTAATGCAATATAGAGATGACGAGGGCATGAGTGACTGAGTGAAGGGAGTTCTGGTCTACAAAAGGCCTTAACTAGTGCACAACACAAAGTTGTGCAAAGGCCTGATGGCTGTGATTGCCACCTGCTCCTCAGATTATGCACCAGATCTATCTGGGGTAGTGCAACCCCATCTAGAGTTAAAGACGGTAAAATCCCAGAACCAGGGCCCCCAGACACCCAAAGCCACTCAGTCTTGCCAAGGTGCAGTCGAAGCCTGTTATCCCCCATCCAGACCTGAACAGCCTCCAGACACCGAGTCAGGGCTGAGGCAGCATCACCTGGATCACCAGGGATGGAGATGTAAATCTGAATATCATCAGCGTACTGATGGTACCTCATCCCATAGCGATGGATGATCTCACCCAGCGATTTCATGTTAAAGAGATGTTAAAGCACCAGCACAAACTGCACTGCCCAGCCCTAGCCTCTGCAGCCGACCCAAAAGGATACCGTGGTTGACGGTATTGAAAGCCACCGAGAGGTCGAGGAGGACCAGGATGGATGCACTACCTCCATCCCACTCTCACCAGAGATCATCAATCTCACAAGAGCGACCGATACTGTCTCCATTTCTGCAAGATGGCTAAAAGAAATTGTGCCTTTTATCCCCAGTAAAATGTAATGGATTGCACATATTCTAGGACAGTCTCTTACAATTTCCCACTCTTTCATTTTGGAAAATGATCTGGGATTGGGGCGAAATGATTACAAGGCTGCTGTCACCAACAGTCTTACTCTTCACATATTTGGGTCTTTGATATATTGCATCAAAGTTTCTCTGTTTCATTATTTTCTTAATTTATAACACCCATTGATAATGCTGCTTCCCATATCAGGAAGAGATACCCTCAATATTAAAAAAAACCTGCTGTGCATCTCAATTAAAGTAGAAAACCAGGTTCAGTAAGTAGGGGGAGAAACCAGAATCTAAGAACTGATAAAATTACAAATACATTGATGCATGCTCATGGTACCTTGGCAAATGCTCTCTAGTGTGTTTAGATGTCGGCAAACCTAGTTCAAACAGAACAACTTCTCCAGTGAATAAAAATTAAGTATGTAATATGGTGCAGACAAAGCCAAAGTTTTGGATTAAAATGTCTTGTGATGCTAAAGAACAGAAACTGGTACCCCTGGATTATTGTCAGCGGCACCATTACTGCTATTATAGTTGTGAATTATGAAAGCATTTGTGTCTTCCTAGACATTTCCTCAAGCGTTTCCCACCTTAATCTTTGCAAACATCTAAATTTCTTTACAATTAGACTGAACTTAATTATGGCCTTTGCTAATAATCAACCTGCTTTGCTTTACCTGTTTTTGGGTCACAAATGGCCAGCTGCCTCATCATTTCATAAAGAGTTGTTTTTCTACCTGCCGTTCGCTATGTTCAGAATGTTAATAGCTACTACAGCGGAATATGAATAGGCTTGGTGGAGCCACTTGAAATGTAGAAAAATGGCCCAGGCATGAAAAAAAGATAAAAGGGAAAAGGGCAGTAATGAATTTAGAGGAAAATGAGCATTAATGGCCCTAACATTACTCATGTTCCACATAACAAATTATTGAAGTCCGTCAAGCACACCAAATTACCTACTCATCTGCTGTTGTGGGGCCCTTTGGAGACATCCAAAACCAGCAAAAGCAAGACAATTTGAGCTAATTTTTCTATTTATAACAATAGAACAGGCCATTAAGATAAATTAATGTCATTATCAAGTTTCTATGAAAATGACAAACACTGCTATCTCGAGCAGCTTTAGAAGCTGTTGACTATAATGAAATCTGCTCTACAGGTATTAAAGAGAAACACTCCATGTAATTATTTTCTAGTAGCTTGTTTGTTTCCTTCCCATTCATTTGCTTTCACCACAATTAGTTCTGTACACAATACATGGTAACTAAACAGTCAACACTATGCGACATTAGGACTAATTGGGCAATTAGGAGGCAGTTCTCATCTTTTTAAGTCCTAAAGAGCCTTAGGAGTAAACATTCTTCTCCAAGCTCCAATGCCAGTGCTACCCAGGCTGACAATAGTGTTTGTCCAAGCTTTAGGGAACACCAAGGAAAACAAGAAAGAAAGTACAAATCAAATGTTCCCCCTAAGGCTCTAGCAACAGAGAAGGTTAATGCAACGATCTAATAATTACCCCACATAGCATCCTCTACAAAATAGCATGAGGAACATAAGAGAATGATGCAACATCTTGGAAGGTTCTGTTCCATATAAAGTGTCTTAAAATGAAGATTTGGATCATGTGCAAGGGAATACCTACCTTGGCAGATTAACCATCTAGTCTTTGGGCCTACAGTCTTTAGAAATGCATATAAGTACATTTTTTTGATAGATTACAGTGAAAAAGCCTACCACATAGATCTGGGGAAAAGATATTGGGTTCCAGAAAGAGTAGGGTTGACAAGATGCTAACCAGGCAGTTCTTTGCTTTGACTGAATCGATCAAAGGATTTAAAATAAGACAAAGAAAACATAAATCTGTTTGGGTGTATGTGTGTGCACACACACTGTATGTCCATTAGGGAGAAACAAAAGAATACTGAAGATTCCTAACCAGGCAAAGGTAATGTATTAGGAAAGTATATAGCCAAGAATTCAAATTGTAAGAAAATGATCCTCAATTGTAGCAGTTCTTCATGCTCTTGGCATTTGTGCCGATTGCTCAGCCATCTTAACATATGGATTTGATCACTCATAAGCCATATTCATACAATATGCTGTACTTTAGCATCTGAATTAACAACATAGTGGCCCAAAAGGATTTTTCTTTTAATTAAGAGAGTCGTGCTTATCCATCCTGTTTGCTTAATTTATGGTGTACTGTACGTTCACACCATAGAAAGTGGATTAATTCTTTAAATAAATTAAACTTCGAGAGGTTTTTTTTTTACACATCACAACAGTGCCATCAGCAACCACAGATGCTGCTAAGAAACTTTACTGTACTGTGGGCTGTATTCCACCCTTCGACTCAAGAGAGTGTGAGTGGAGAAAAAAAAAACAAAGCAGAACTGGTATTGCTACGAAAATGTCTGGCACGATGTTCAGCTCGAATCCCCTCTCTAGCTTAACGCAGAACAGTATGTGGAAACCAAGTAGATATTGCCTCCCGATACCACATTTGGTACCCCATGGAATCTTGGGGGGTACGTTTTATATGATGAGTGGACAAGAAACACGTAAGAAGTGTAAGACCCTGAAAACCTTGCAAAACATGATCTATTATTTTTCCATTTTGAGGGGAAGGATGAGAGGCAAAATGCTTTTGGTATTCACTTTGCTCTTAAAATTTCCAAACAGGTAAGAGATTTGAGGCGGGGGGGAACCCTTAGCATCAGTTCTAGAGGAGTCTTCAATCTTCTAGGCAGAAAGTCCTGCTATGGCCCTAGGGTGAAAAATAAGATTGCCCAGCTCTGCCCTAGCAATTGCATAATGTAAAGAAGTTCTCTAAGCCTCTCTGCTTCTTAGTGGTCTGCACTTTAGTATCGGTGTGTGAAGGGGAGGGGAAGGGGAAAAGGAAGAGAGGGGAGGGAAGGGGAGGGGAAGGGAAGGGACAGGACAGGGGAGGGAGAGGGAAAAAAAGAGAAATTACAGCACCCTTCCAATACCTGAAAGTGTGTCACACAGAATAAGAATGCACAGAGCGTGTACATCCTAAAGAAATAAATTTCACATACAGAAAGGCAGACTCCGATTCCAAGTTAGAGAAAAAGTCTTAAGAATAGGGGCAATTTGGCACCCAAATCGACTTTCCATAGTGATGACGTGTTCGCTGGATGTGTCCGATGGCAGCGAGCAGCCAGCGGTCATGGACGAACTAGACTGGATCCTTGAGCAGAACAAGGGCTCGGCTTTGATGCCCCAAATGGCTCTTTCCATTTGGCCCTAAAATCCCAGGATTGACAGGTCCCTCTCTGAACTGCAGGACGCTCGCTACCAGTCCAGACTGCCTCGGCCATCCCTGGAGGTGGCAGCGCATACACAAGTTGCTGTTACTGGCATCATCAGCTGTCACAGGACCAGGCGTCACCTTCCTCGCCCTGCAGCTGTCTTTGTGATGACGGACAGAAACACTGAGACTTTTCAATCCTGGTGCTGTGAAATCCTTACCAACCGGAGAATATTCTCAAAATCAACAACGCCCATGCTTATCGCAATCCATTTGTTTGCTCTGAACGGCTGCCACGAGAAATCAGCGGCACAGATTTAGGAACAGCATGGGAAGCCTAATCCTTCTTTGTAAATCCTAAAACGAGGATTTAGCCAAAGGAAGGAAGGAAACACTCCTAAATATTTGCTGTCTTGATCTCATCAGGAATATTTCACGGTCCTGCAAACAGAACTCTAACCGGAAAGGATGCACAAAGAGGGTCGACTCTAACCCTGGCTTGAAACAGGAATTCTCCAAATCAAATCTTGATCCCTTCAACTGGTAAAAATGTGCCTTTCGTTTTGCTTGTGACTTCATAACATTCCAACCACACACTTGGCTTTAGGTCAGTCATCCCAATTATGTCAGATTCCCATCATGGTTAGCCAGCATGGGCAATGTGTAAGTTCTGCGGAGAACATTCCTAGAGGCATCTTCAGTGTGAATGAGTCACACCTCAGTCTTTGCAGGGGGAGGCAAAGCAGCTTTTTTACATCAGCAACTAATCACATGTGGGAAGCCACCTTTTCTAGCCGATATACACATAAGCACAGCTTATTCTATATTCTAGCCGATATACACATAAGAAACTTGCGTTTCTTTCTGGTTGATCAATGCATCTCTTTATTGGAACCGTCATCGGCTGCTGGAGTAACAGAGCCAAGTCAGTACAGTTCAGTCAGCACTGTATTAAAGTTAATGAAAAGCAATTACTATAATAAAGTGCTATCAAACTCTAAAGGACATTTTACTAATACTATTAGTCAGAGGTTCTCTGCGAGAGGGGATTTCATTTTTCAAATTTGATTACACCTTTATGAGAGAATATTACATTTGACATCTATTCATTATGAACAAGATTGTGAATGTGTGACCCACTTGAGTGCCAGAGCAAATCCTAGGACAGGGAACGTAAAAGCAGGCCTCTTTCCATCAACTTCGAAACTTACTGTATGTCACCTTTGTTATTAAATTATTCCTCGATTTAAACAAAAATCAGTATTTTTCACCAGTTCTCAGGTGTAGCCTTGAGTTTTAAACCACAAAAAAAACAGATGAAACTTTTCTTTCAAGACTTTTTAGGAGTCAGTTCACATGCCATGGCTTATTAAATCAATTATTGTTATTTAATAAATCACAGTTGTTGTTCTTCTCCATTAGCAAGTGGAGTCTACGTTACAACCTCCCATCCAATCACTTGGCAACCTCTGGACAAATTCTGTGTCTTTAAACCACATTCTGACATGCATTTCCAAGGGAATTTGACATGACCTTGCATACTATTCCAAGATTTCACTGGACAGAACATTAATTTAGCCTTGTATGTATGAGTGTAATGGTATGTGGGAATAACCTTGGGAGACAGATGCAGCTAAAGGAAGTCAGATAAAAGGCAGCCAAGCCTGTAGCGGTAATGTGGGTGAGTTAAGAGGCTCAGTATGGACCCTCCCTGGTTTTGGGATGTAAAGAGGATTTGTGGGAAGGGGGAGAAATATTTTCAGACTTGCAAGATTCTGTTAATGTAACTTGAGAATAAAGTAGAATTAGCTCCTCTAGTTGTGTTTCCTGTGTGGTCTACCATGTAAGGCTGGCATCAATCTTGCAAGTCTCAAGACTGCCATTGTAGGGAGGGAAAACCCATGAGATGCATGCAATCTTCTTCCCATTTTTGTGGCCTGTATCCATCAAGATTATGTCACTAAAACTTGAGAGCAAAATGCTGATTTTTAGTGGCACATTTTGGAGTGAATGATGTGCAAATATGAATGTTCGAGAAAAAAAGTCTGTGAAGCCTTTGTGAGGCATAATAAACCTATTTTGTATCACTAACTTCCACTGTCTCCCAATGATGGTTACATCCTTTCTTGCCATCCCTTCTGATCATCCCTCATCACACCTTCAGCCTTTGGAGGTTAAAAAAAAGTATTCTTTTTTTTTCCCAGCACAGGTGCATATTCCATATATATCCATACAGCGATATAAACATGTGCATTTCATGCTACTATTAACAACAAAATAACCTTTTGGTGCAGGAAATCTATAATCTAGGCAGCTTATTTTGCAGATAGGTATTCTTTTAATGCATCCAATTTTCTGAAAATTTCTTGCTGTGGTGGACCTCTAAAAGGCAGTGAGGTTTCTCACATTGTTTAACAATGAATAATACATTGGAAGCAAGGCAGCCATTAGTTCTCTTCTAATCAGTATCATGTAGCATTTTACCAATTAACCACTTCTCTCAGACACTTACATATGAAGTGGCTGTAGGCAGAACTCCCACCAGGCTGGACTGGGCCATCTGCATTTAGAAAATTGCCTACACATTTATTAAAGTGAAATTCACCCATTAATTAATCCTGTCAGTCTTTCTTCCAAGGGTTCTCATTAGCACATTGATCTAATTACTACCATCAGAGGCAAAAGGGTGTGGAATTGGAAAAAAATGGGGTGAGGTTTTGGAGAGAGGAGGAAGAGAAGGGGAAAGGGAAAGAGAAAGAGAAGGAGAAGAAATAATAATTTGTATTTCTTTCTTCCCCTTAAACTTTCATATCTGGCATCTCTCCTTTATCTTATACAACTTGTATTTGAATAGTTTGCAGTTCAATTTACAGGTACAAAATCACTACTAGTTATGGCTTAGGTTAGGCTGCATTCACTCAAGATCTGACACCATAAACTATCCAGCTATGTTGTCTTGACTAGGAGTTGTGCGAGCCCAGTCTGTATTACTAATTTATCATTTAATGTGTCGTGTGAATGTCAAAAATTATGTCAAACATAGCAACAGCATCAAATAATGGCAAAGCTTATGCTGGGACTCATATGCAAGCAAGATCTTTTCAACTGAAAGCATTTAAACATGCAAATATGAGCCTAAAAATGACTACCGCATTCTGCAGAGAAAGAGTTGGATTTGGTTGGAACATGTCACTGGGAAATGGCCATGAGGGGAAAAGTAGCAGTCACTAGAGAAGTAACATTGCATAGGAAATAATGTCTAAAAGAGAATAGCAGTGAAGAGCTAAGAATGGAACAGCCCGCACAGGATAGGTTGTAGGGGAAAGACCATGCCTGGTGCATGCTCCAGATGAGCCTTCTGGAGTAAGGAGAGTGTGGGTGTCTGTGTGAGAGAGAGGGAGACAGAGAGAGCTTGAGAAGCAGGAGAAAAGAAAGTTGTATGGGCCTTAACATTCAAGAATTCTAAGGGAAAAGAAAAACATGGGACTAAGAAGCCAATCTGTAGATTAAAAGGGAGAGAAAAGAACAAGAACTAAAAAGGCAACTGATAACGCAAGGACAAATCAGAAGAAAGGGAAGAAAAGAGCCCTTTTGTATCCGTGTGTCTTGGACTCGGAGTAGTCAGAGAGCTTCCTGAAAATTGTTGAAGGAGCGGGTCCTATCAATATCTCTTTACCAATATTGCTTGGTTGGGTTACTCAATATGCTTCTTGGCTCCCTGAAACAACGGCTCTAGACAGAGGTCTAGATCAGGCAAGGGAGCATTATACCGTGAACTAAGTCTGGTTCGGAAGATGATCATGGTATACTGCTTCCTTACCTGACCTAGACCCAGCTGACCAGATCTGGCTGGCACCCCTCTTCTTGAGGTGTGAAGCTCAGTTCGACAGGAACTATTCCAACCATCCAGAAAGAATGAGGTTCAAGGAGAAAATGTACTGAGAAGGCTCAGCAATCTCCTTGGGCCAAACTCAGTGGAGGACCCCAACCAGGTTCTGCTCACTTTGTTGGCTCAGGTCCAGTCCAAAAAGCACAGATATTAAGCTTGAAAGCCAGAAAAACACAGATATTAAGCCCCAAGTCACAAAGATGATTAGAATGGGGGACAACCAACCAACGGGATTGCAGGAGGGAACTAGTTCCAGAGGATTAAGAAGCAGTGAAAAAGCACTCCTGCTGGGACTGAGCATGGCAGAAGCAACCCCAGACTCTAAAGTATCCCATCCTTGTCCTTGAAATCAATAGAATCAAAGAAAGTCAAGGTAACTAGTTTCTATCTCTGATTTGGCCAATGTGGTGTTTATATATATAAAGCAATAAAGGTGGGATACAAATAAATAAAATTCAAACAACTTGTAAAATGCCTTACAAATTTGCCACAACAGCCCAACCTGCCACATCTCCAGTTGAGGAGCATCTTAAACAAGGTTTCTGCATACCGTTCTACCGATTCAATGAGGATGGGAAAGAATTGCACCAAGTGGCTGTTGTCTTCACTTTTAGGAGCACATCTTCAGACACTCCCATGAGTCTTCATCTGGAATGTACCAGAGTACGCTAACTTTTATTCATCTTGTGTATTTAGAAAGAAAAGGGGAATTGACAGTTGCATTTCTAGTCCCTGCCTCTGCTCTGAAAAATGTCCAGGATCAGCTAATAGCTACCTGAAAGAGTGTATAATATTATGTTAATGAAGACTGGTTTTAATGCTGTAGAAAAATTAGCATATGATCATGGCCATAGCCTTCCCTGGAGTGCACACCCCGACCTGTCTGCCCCCAAATAATAAACCTTTTTCACACCAGCTATAAAATGCAGGGAAGAGTTTGTCAGAAAGAAAAAGCAAAATATCTAACTTCCCTCCTACATTAAGCAGCACAGCCACTGAACTCTGAAGGCATCTGAATAGTGACAGGTCTGAGAACAGCTATGCAAATGAAATGCTAGATAATGTAACCATAGTAGAGTCCAGCCTGTCCTGAGCACCTACCCCATGTGTTATCTCTTTAAAATTTGTGCTGGAGAATACGTGCTTTCGTTCATGGCATCTTGTGTAGATCAGCTTTCTACCCCGCATCTAAGAAACAACTAAAACAAACTTTGTAAATGATGGATGCAGAAGAATGGAGCAAGCACATTTAACACTGCACAACTCTTGTGTCTGCATGGTACATTAATACACATACTAATCAACTAGTGTATGTTTACCTTAGCTATGGTTATCAGATGCCTGGCAAAAGGAGGACATATCCTTTCAGTCCTGATGTCCTCCATCTGGCAGACATGGCATTAAAATCAAATACTGTTTGGCTTTTGGAGCGTCTTGGGGTTATTTTATTTTGAATTGTTTTCACAACACTAGCAATTCAGACTTTTATCTATTGTGACCTTATAAATTGTTCTTTCCCTCATTTGTCGACAGATCAACAGCCTAGAGTTATGGTATATACAGTATTTCCTGATTCTAGCATATGTTCCTGAAAATGATATATATCAGAAAAATATTGTGATTCAAAAACCAGTCATTCTGATGTTAAAAAAGGAATTTCATAGACGCGTAGGCTTAAATAATCGCTTTTCACAAGACTGGCGGCATACAATAAATAAATGAAATACTTCTTTTCTGTAATTTTTCACTGAAGTTTTTTTCAGAGATGTCAAAATTCACCAGGGTGTACCCCTTTCCCTCCACTTGACCTCTTGCCCAACCATCCGTGTCCACCGTTGCCTGTAGAGATACCTGGTAATCCTGACTTCAGCATGTTGTGCAAATACAGTTGATGTCATTTAGTGTCTCAGTTGTCATACATACTAAAAAAAATTATTTATTAAATTTGTATGCCGCTGAAATCCAAAGACTCTCGGTGGCTAACAATAAAAAATACAATTGAAAACAAAATAAAAAACCCCATTAAAACCAACCCCTTAAAACAAAATAAAAAAAATGTTTATGTTAACCATGGGTATGGGTGTCATGCACAGTTTACAGTGGGGTTTTTTTTAAATGTACTCCTACCCCATTTAATTCAGACTCCAAACCATAATCGCCAGCCAATATGGCAATTTATGGATGATTTGGCTCATTTTGCCTTAGCCAGGAACCTTCAGGTGGTTGGTAACATGGATATAACATGGATATAACCTTCAGGTGGTCTGAGGCTTCTGCAATTGTGTAATTTCAAAAGCAGCTTAAAATGTCTTGCAAAAAGGCAGTGGCTTTTGTGTCTCAGCCTGCCATCTTCTCTTTCTAATCCTATGGTAGTTGTTGCTGATGATGATGAGAGCGTTGATAATAATATTCATTTGCACAGATCTTTTCAATGCACAAACCTACATTCTGGAAGTTTGTAAATGACTTATCACAAGCCTGTCTGTAAAGTTATTGAGGATGAGGAGGGTCACCTTTGTTTGTGTCAAAGGTCACCAGCTGACTTTATGGCAGAAGGGAAGCTTCAGAGATCTCCTAATTCACGGACTAGCTAGTATGCTTCCACCAGCTAGAAATTTTGAATGTCGGGCAGTAAGTATGTATGATGCGGTCAACAGTTTGACATCCCAAAAGTGACTGTACTGATTACTTCCCAAAGATTTCTAGCTTGCATTTTGATCATGTACAGCAGTTGTCAGACTTACAATCCATCAGCATCTTTGAATATGTAAACAATATCGTACTAGACGATGAATCAAATTTGGGGAAAGGGCAGGGCAAAACTATGTAAAAAGTATGCCAAGAAAATAAATCAAGATAATGCGTGCGTGTCTTTTCTGAAACCGCTTTACCTAACTTTTTCTAACCAACTTGTAGCAACTGATGCTGAAATTTATGTTCAAGTTCACTTCATTTGGAAATTTATATTTTTAGCCTTGAAAAAGACAACTTTTAAGGAAGCTGTAGAAACGCTCGGACTGTTCTAACATACAAGAGTACGGTGCTTAGTTTATAGACTAGCCAACCCATTCTGTGTGTCCTAAAGAAAAGATGTTATCAAGAATCTCATTCAGAAGATCCTACTTAGATCCCTCCTGGTGGTAAGCAGAGGAGGAAAAAAATGAAAAGGGTGTAGAAAAGAACCTCTGCATACAAAGACTTGGCTATTATAATGCGGCCAAGAAAACAGACCGTCACCACCAATTTCTATTCCTGCCAATAACCCGTCTGTCTTTTTAACATCTACAAATTAATTTTGACTTGGCCAAGCAGGGAACCTACTTTCAGCCCTCAATTCGAAAATCATGGAAGCTTTATAAAGTTGTTTTCCACCTGCATCTCTTTTGGACCATCGCAGCGCTTTTCTCTGGGATAAAAGCCGGGAAAGAAAAAGCCAGTGTATAAAAACTTTGTTAAGCTGTCACTGTCAATAGAGATTAAAAAAAATGATTGACAAAGAAGAAACAAATTGCATCTTCAGACTCAGGCTCCTTGTTAAAAGCTATAACCTCGGATGTTAACTAAATTTAACCTATTCTGACCCTGGCAGTGGCCCTTAACCTCCTCTTTATTCAGCTTCCTGTGATTGCTCAAGAAAACTGATCCTGTCGCTTGGAAAAAAGTCTCTGTGGCACACAAAGGCTCCACAGAGTTGCTTGACTGTCAGAAGGTAGGGAATAAACAGAGAGGTCAGCACCTGGGTGCCGAGAAGCAGGTGACAGCAAACTGCCTGGTTCATCCTTGGGCAATCTGCAAGGGCGCCCACTCTTCCGAGAAGAAAAAGAAGAGAAACCCACACCGTAGCTTAAGGCATTCACAGCAGCGAATTTCCCATTGGCTTTGTGCATACAGACTTTAAACAAATTAATCTATTGCTGTTCAACTGACTGTAAAATGAGTAGATTTACTGTTACCAAAAAAAAAAAAAGACGACAAACGAGGCGGGGGAGAAAGGAAAGAATAAGGGGGAAAGAAAAAAAATGAGAGCATTCACTTCCACTTAATAAGGCTGCGGAGGGATCCCCAGCCTGCCAACAAAGCAGCTTTCAAAGATCTTTCGCAGCTGAACCCAGCCAACTTGGAAAAGCCACTGAACAATGTGTCAGAAGGACGACGGAACAGCCTCTGGCATCCAGTTGCCATGTTTAAACAGATATTTAGGGCACTTGTTACCAGATCTATCCTTGGTGTCATTTTATAGCTTTGCCAGCCAGGGGAAACCCATGGGGCTTGCTTGAGTACTTCCATTTATTCATTTTCTTTCAAAACTCCGGGCAGCATTGTTAACTGGAAGCTTTTCAGTTAAAGTAGCACTGTTTGGATTTCCCCTCCCCAGCCCAGGCTATAAAAGATGGCTGGGATTTTTGTAAACTTTACATTGTCAGTATTTGTAACAATGCCATGTGCCTCTCGTTCAAGTGGAAAAAACTGGTTGTCGGTTCTGGACTTATTACATATAATCTTTTAAAACAGGATGATGATGATTGTTGATGACACCTACCCCAACTATCACGTGTTTGAACTTTTTGCATAAAAATGAAAAAATGAAAAAGGGGGTCCATAGATGGAAAACAGACGTGACACCATCCCGTTGCTCCTCATTGCAGTTTCATTACCTGGATGACTGAGGATTCTTTCTGCATTGCCTCCAGCATTTTTCAGTGGTTTGCTGCAGAAGGGTGAGCCTGCCCGCCCCTTCAAGACCACCTGGGCCCATGACTGTTCTACCTCGCCCCTTCCTCTTTGCCATGGAGGCACCTGGATTGGGACTGGCTGCAATGAGGAGCAACAGGGGATGGCGCTAAGTCCATTTTACATCTATGGACTCCCTTCTTCCTCTTATTGTTAATTGCTTTTGATAAAAGACTTTGCGATGAAGTTGAAAAACTTAACCTTAACACCAAAACTTAAAAGTCCAGTGGACAAGATTTACCAGCCTCCAGATTTGTTTCATTACCTGGATGACTGAAGATTTTTTGCAAAGTATTAGGAGGAATTTCCTGACAGTAAGACCTGTTAACCAGTGGCAAGGTTGCTTCCTGAAGGGACACATTCCCTTTCCCTGGAGGTCTTCAGAGACTGGAGAATCATCTGCCCAAAATGTTTCAGCAGATGCTGTGGTGTGCAGGAGGTTGGACCAGACCAGTAGATGCCAGTGAAGACTTCATCTAGTGGCAGTTCATTTGACTGCAGTCCAGATATTGTAGAGCTAACAGAGAGCCTATTCTTTGAAGCACACAATTCTGGTGCACTATGAGAAGCAGTGCTTCTTCCTTCTATTCCAAACCAAGTTCAAAGTGTTGGATGTTTGCAATGTACACCCTGTTTTCTTCACAGTAGCTAAGACATGTAATCATCAAGGGGATAAAATGCACCATAAGAGAATCCTATGAAATAGTAGTTCTCTCACATCATCTCCATTCACATGATACATAATAAACATAAGTCTGAATGTCTAAGCTCAGTGATGGAAAACCTAGGACACGTGTCACAGGTGACAAACCATGTCATTTGTGGTTACATGCCAGGCATTCAGATCCTCTATAAGTTGTGCAAGAGGGCCCTATTCTCAGGTGGTCACTGGAGCCTCCAAAAATCACAGGAGAATGTGCCGTATTTTCCCATTCTTTTTGGAGGCTGCGAGTCATGCAAGAGCATCCTCTGAAGTTTCCAGACCTCATGTGACTGAGAGCTGCCTCAGAGGCATTTGGAAACGATTTCCTATTATGTCTTTATTTTGTTGTTGTTCAGTCGCGCAGTCATGTCCGACTCTTTGCGACCCCATGGACTGCAGTATGCTAGGCCTCCCTGTCCTGCACTGCCTCCCGGAGTCTTCCCAAGCCCATACCCATCACACTGACTGTCTCATCCTCTGCCGTCCTCTTCTCTTCCCTTCAATCCTT
>JANHZU010008489.1:7658-21830 GCA_032468055.1 Acrochordus granulatus | reverse complement strand
AAGTGATAGGAGCCCACCCCATCATGCAGCGCTGCGGCTCAAACTGCCAGAGTGCTGGCCATCTTTGGTAAACATAACTGGCATCATGAAGCCGCTGCACCACCACACATTAGTCGAGAAACCAGGATACCATAAATTCTAATCCCATCTATGGCATGAAAGCTGGCTTTCATCCCAACCCACCCTGCAGAGTTATTGTGGAGAAAATAGGAGGAGAAAGAAGTATTAGGTACGTTCACTGCCTTGAATTATTTATAAAAATAATAAAGGTGGGATAAAAATAAAATTAACATAGAATAAAACTTTAAAATTGGCAAAGGATTAAAAATAATAATTGAGTATCAACTGAAAGACCATTTTTAAATGCTTTCTTAAAGCCCAATGTGAATGGCAGTCCCCATGTTCTTAATGGAGGAAGACTGAGCATAAAGTTTCATGAAAAGTGGAAACGCTAAAATATTTCTTGGAAAGGTTATATCACACATGGAACAGGTCATACTGAGTCTAAATGTGATTTCCGTATTTTTTGATCTTATTAAACCACGGCTTATAGCTTAAAATTTAGACTGTAACACTTTATTCAGTTATCCATTATTAAGTAACGATGGCTTAAAATGCTGTGTAAATTTAAAATGGTGGCAGTACATATATAGTCTTATTGTCAGATGGTTACATGTATTTCATACACACATTATTCCTTATATTCTGAGTTGCACTGTTAATAATTTGGCTATGGATACTTGATTTATTGAACAAATAACATTCACACAACTCTAAAAAATATTTGCAGTTTTTCTTATTCAGTAAAAACACACTAATCAGATTGCTTTCCAGCATTTAACAGTTTAATATTTTCTTTTGTCTTAAAACTATATATGTTTTTAAAAGTTTAGAAACCTTTTGTAAAAATTAAAATTTCAAACAAAATAATTTTACATGATTTTTTTTAAATTAAAAAAGTAACTTGACAATGAACATAAAAATAATCGAGTTTCATTGCATGAGTAATATATTTTATTGTTTCTGCTCCCACCCTAGAATGGCATCCTTACACCTGAAGAGATTATTGGATCAGGCCAGAAGGAAAGAAGTGAATTCCATAACTCGCTATATTGCCAGCTTAACGATGGAGCCAGAGACAAACCCAGCAATTGCTCAGACTTGGCTAAAAGCAGTACATGCTAAGAAAGCCTCTTGCGTTCGAGTGTTTTGTACACAAGATGTTGAAGAGAAAAGAAAAAAGAAAAGCAATGCCAAAGAAACAATTGAAAATGTTGGGAGGAGAATCCCATACAGTACTATACAACTGATTGATGAGAATGGCAAAGACAGGGGGGAAATGCATAGGGCAAATGTACTTCGTATCATGGATGAAACAGGGATGAATCTTGTCCTGCTGTCTAACAAAACAGATCCGCCCAAGTACAGGCTAATGACAGGAAAACAGATTTATGAAGAGCGTCTTAAAATGAGGGAAGAGAAAGCCAGCCCCAAAGCAGGTATGCTCCTGTTCAAAGATACTGGCAATTCAGATGTCATGCTAAGCCCCAGTTTATTATAAACTATGGGTAATCAAGCCATGGTAGTCTGGTTCACATAATATATTAAGCCAGGGAGAATAGGATTTTGTGGGTTGGGCCTTAATTTTAAAAATCAATTGGCCTTCATTTTATTTGGTTTCCATGCAGCATGTGGGCATGTCCTCATCAAATGAGACACAACCGTTGTTTGCTTGTTATAACAGGTGTGAATTGTGTCCTGTTTATAAACCGAAAGGATCTAGTTTGGAACAGAACAGCTTAATGTACACCGCAGACTCATGATCATATTTTAACAGGGCCTGTTCAACAGAAGATTATTAAAATGTCTACAGTTACTGAGCAACATGATTTCAATACAAAAATAAAGCAAATACAAGAATGGATCGACAAGAAATACTATGTAAAAATTGTACTGCATCAAAAACCAGTTTCCGATGAACCGGAAAAAATGGTAAGTTTTTTTAAACATTTTGAAGTATATCTTAGCAGACTAGTATTGTAAGTTGCTCTCTAATATTACTTGGTTCCAACTTGGTATTTTACCTCCCAGAATCTTTCATTATTGCAATGGAGGCTGGGGTTGCTTGTAATTTAGCATCATTGAATGCTCTCAATATTGAGCGTAAGATTGCAGGGGAATAGCTTCATCTGGGCCAAGGCAGTAAGAAGCGACATTCTTTGTACTGCCTACTACTACACTTGTCAGTGAAATAATATCTTGTGCTATTAGCAGCTAAAATTATAACATTACTTGAGAAAAGCATCATTAAAACCAGGGAGAGTATATATTGGAATTGATATTTGGGTATTTGGCTTAGGAACTGGAAGATGCAATGAGGTTTGCAAAGAGTGAATTCTGAGGCAGTTAACAGCTCTAAATTTTCAGAAAGGAATATAACCTTCATTCATGCTCATGGAGATCTGTAAACCAATGTTTAAACTGTTTGAATTTTGGTTTGCCAGTGTCAGTACCTATTATGCTTTTCTATTTGTATAAAACTACAGTGTTTCATTGCATTTAACATCCTTTAACTGATTCAACCTACCTATTCACTAAACCAAACTATCTTATTTTCAGTTAACATTTTTTGATCACATTTTGGATACGATGCATGAAAAAGCCACGTATCAATCCAAGCCCTCCATTGTTGCAGATGGAAAGAGTACCTGCATGCTGAGACATTTATCAAACAAAGAAATCCAGAAATTAAAACTTGAGAAAAATAAAGACATTCAGAAAGAGAATGGAAGCAATACTACCGATTCAGATGTTACCAGGCAATGATTGCTTTTTCTCCTAAAAATGGAATGGAAAAAGAATATGACCTGTGATTTTGGTGCACTGATCTTCAGCCTCCTCTACCATTTCTATAAACATGGCAGTGGCCCCTCCTCTTAGAGCCAGTTCTTAAGAGCATTTCTCACGATGACTGTTAGGCTCATCTAAAGTTGTCAAGGAATGGCATTTCAGCTGTTGGCATCCTGCTCTTTGCTGCTTGCTGCAGATGTCAGCAGAGATTCCTCCGCTGAAGATGAGTTTCTTCGCTGTGCTTTTGGAGGGATATATCCACTGAGGCGAGAAGCAAGGCTCCGCTTTTGTCGTGATTTCTTAGGAAGAAGACCCAAAAGAAAGAATTGTAATGGACTACCCCTTTTTGACCATTAAAATCTGAGAATATTTAACAATAAAATTGTCTGTGATAAGCAGTCTTGCCAACTGTGTGTTGGAATATCAAAATAGAGTTAAGGGAACCTCAAATCAATTTGAGGTGAGGGAGAAGGAAACATTACGTAAAACCATAAGGAAGGGGCAACTCTGGAAGAAGCATCGATACTGGGCAGTATACAAGACTTTCCTACTCAATCTCAAAGATTAGTGCCATCTTTCTGGAATAACTGAAAAGTTCTAATCAGTGTGGTTACATTGAGAGCAAACTAAGAGTGGCACTGTTCTGGAGATCTGGGAGTTGCTCCTATGAGTATTTTATGTCAGCTTAGGCCCGCTTGAGTCCCATCCATCCCAGGACACCATTTACTGCTTTCAGACTGCATGGGAAGGATTTCAGAGCTTTTCTTGGAATAGGTGGGTATTAGATGCAAAGAATCGGGCTTAATTGGTGCAGTTCTAGCTAACAGATTTATCGATGCCACAAGAACTGCCTGCAAACAGCTGCACCCCCAGATTAGGCTAATGGTCCTCATGAGGAGTTGGACATTTGGCATTTGTGCAAATGTAACAACTCAAAGCCGATGCTCCTCTTAACCTCTGGCTCCACCCTTCTTTCTCCCACAGTGGGACCCTTAAGCTTTACAGAAGATTCAAGTATCCAATGTATTCCTTAAACTAAAAACTTCCAAAATCAGGCCTATTTTCCCCACTGGAAAATAGGAGTCAAAATAGATACTAAAGCCTCTTGCAATGATTGAGACTCCCATTTTACCTCTTCACCTTCCCATACACAAACTCTCTTCTCAATAACAGACAATAATCTTCTAAATATCAATTACAGGGGTCAGAACTGCATACGCTTAAGAAAATCTTCACAAAAAGTGTAAAGGAGACCAGTCTTTTTCCTTGATGATTTGAATCATCGTGATTAAACCAAACCACTCTTCATGAGCTCCACTGAAGTTTGTCCAGGCAATTTTCATTATTTGCAGATTCTACTTATGTGAATTAGCTTATTTCCAAAAATGTTTCTGTGACCCAAAATCAATAAGTGGTGCTTTCCCATTTTTTCTCAGATAGCAAAGCAGCAAAACATTGGAATTGCCCAATGTGCACCTCCCAGCTGATGTTTCAGCATTCGCTAATTTAACAGTTATGGCAATTTTACAGGATTACAACTACCATGAATAATTATTGCTTGTATATCTCATTCCCCAGAAAGATCTTCCTGGACATTAGAAATCTGTAGAACAGTATATATTAGAGCAGATAATTTCAGATAGATTATGTCTAAAACCAATACACTGGGACAAGCCTGGACCAGAATTGAATTGTTCCAAACATGGACTGAAACAGTGTTCCATGGAGAATTATTGTGGGGAAATAATGGTGGGGAAAAGCCAAGGACATTGGAGGAGAAACTAAGAAAGATCATGGAAATATTTGGAATCGTGGGATGTCCCATACTAGGAACTACAAAGGGGACAAAAGATGCAGTGGAATGAAGCCTTGACCTACTTGCTCCGTAAAATCACTTTCGGATCTCTTGTTCTGGCTGAGAACAAGAAAAACAATCCACTTTTTATTTCATCCAAGCCCAAAAATACAAAAATGTTCTGTATTTTGTTTTGGTCAAACCATGACTTATTCAAAGACATTCAGGAGAGTTTCTAGTGTGCAATGTATTTCAGTTTCAAAACATATATTCTATTTTTATAAACTCTACTCCTGGAAAGTTCAAGAATGTGACTTACTTGTGAGTCCAACTTTTTCTTATCAGGATCATGTAATGCCACATGCCTTATTAGACTTTGCTGTAAACAACAAAAATATGTTTAATGACCTGAAATAGATGAAAAATATTGATTAAATAATCGTATTTTAAAAGCCTACTTTCATCGCAAAAAACCTTCCGCAGCCAGCGTGGTCACACATAAAAGGTTTTTTTGCCTCGTGAAATGAGAGAATATGACTCTGAAGGTTGAACACTGTCGTGTATGTTCTTTCACAGCCGTCCTTTGGACACTTAAAAACTTCTCTGTCAGCAGCATGAATTTTCATGTGACACTTCAGGTAATCTTTGCGACTAAATGTTTTGGAACACACTTGGCAGGTAACTGGTTCTAGCAGAAGAGGAAAAACAAGAGGCAGCAGCAGAATTTCTATTAACAGTTCCTGAGCATAATAAAAATTCTTTATTTTTTTTTCCCAAAGAACAAGATTACTATCAGAATATTACTCTTGACTATCATATTAAACAACAGTTGTGCAGCACGTCAGATTCAAAGGGGGGAAAGAGCTTTGGAGTGTGAGAGGTGCTAATGTAAGCATTGCTTATAACTTCTTTAAGCAACTATATCTTTTCCTCTGGATTGCCTAGCTGCAGTGCAATTTCAGGAGAAGACAGGTCTGTTAAGCGGTTATTTGTTTTATATCCCACATTTATTCTTTTTTATAAATAATTCAAGGTGGCAAACATATCCTATTCTTTCTTCCTCTTATTTTTCTGCACAACTTCAGTGAACTTTTGTTTTACATATATACAAATACACCTCTGACAAGCACTGTTTTCCCTTAAAATCTGAAATGCTGTGGAGTTTAATAAGTAAATGTTTATGACATTCTCAAATACGGTTTCTCTCTCTCTAATACTGAAAACTGAAGACTATTCATTGAAGACAAATGATGGATGATTGAGGATGACTGAAGAAAAGCAATTTGTTCTCTGGAATGCAGTCGATATATGTCAATCGATAACATGCAATTTGAATGTGCTGTTCAATATGAACAGTCAAATGTGCCTGATGTGTACCAAAATAGTACACATGAGCAAACTGCACTGATTTCTGAATTATTTCTAAGGTCCCTGATACAATTTGACAATTCAGTAAATTATTCTTAATCAAAATGTTGCACAGCTTTATAATGGATCTATTTATGAAATGAGCTACTATGGTATGTGGTAATTTAAACTTAGTAGCAAATCGAACCATTCATAGACCATCCGAATAGGAATGCAGTTGCCATGTATTATATTTACTGGTAGTCCTCAACTTACAACCCTAATAGTGCCTGTTTGAATAACCAACCCAATTTTATGATCTTTTTTGCATGGTTGTTAAGTGAATCCACAGTCATTAAGCAAATGTCACAGTCATTAAGTGAACCCATTATTTGCAATGGGACATTTTTGCTGAAAAACAAAAATACATACCAGTTTTCAGCTAAAATGTCATAAATCATGGTCACATGACTGGGATGATGCAAATGGCATCAAAGCAGGCCAGTTGCCAAGCACCCATAAAGTGTTTACGTGATTGGGGAAGCAGCCCAGGTCGTAAGTACGTTTTGGGGGTCTGTTGTAACTCTGAATGGTCACTAAATGATCAGTCGAGGATTATCTGTACATGTTACTTGAGAATCACATATTTCTGAATACAAATCTCTAGAAACAGAAAAGTCTGATTACATCACATATCGCTTGTGGACTTCTCAAACATATCTAGCTAATCATAGCTGCTAAACAAGCAGTGCCCCCAGTGAACTTTCAGTCTGATCCTATGAGCACTACTTAAACTAGCACTTATATTGTAAGTATCAACATATTCATCACACTTCTTACATGTGAGAAAAAGTGTGAACCAACAATGAGTCTATTCTATTTATAGAAAATATTTAATTCATAAAAGTGGAAGTAGATTAACAGAAGAAATATTCAATGGACTTACAACATGAATTAGCTTTTTAAATAACAGAAATACCACATAATTCTTAATATTAATTTATTTATCAATGTGTATGTTGCCTCAATTATCAAAATAAATCTAAAGTAATGAATACTTACCCACATGACTGAGTCTCATGTGTTTCAGATATTCTGACCAGGTTTTTCCAACAAACAAACAGCCTTCTTTTTTACATGAGTAACCTTTAAGAAAAACTGATGTTAACTGGCTTCAATAAATAAATGCCTAATCACACGTTCCTTATCTTGCATAGTGCCTTCCATTTATAAAGGCACGGGGAAGAAGAAATGTAGCTGCTTAGATGTCTCTGAACTGTAAATCCTAGAATCCCAGATTCCACAGCCATGATAAAGGAAAGTAGGAATTGTGATATAAAGATCCTACTCTCCAGTTCTGCTAAAGAGAGTAAGAAATGACCAACTTCCCAAATCTTAGTATAATAAGCACAAGGACATCTGCTTGCAGTGAGCTGTTTGCATGAAAGACAATGAACATGTTATTGATTAATAAGCATTAATCAAGGCAATGCAGATGCAGATCATTGATTAGCGATCAACGATCACTAATCAAATGAACTTTCTAAAACAAATTACTTTTAAGACAAACATCCCAATAAGAAAGCCACTTGAAATATATAAAAAGTAAATTCAAAACATTTTGCTCTAGCTCTGTTTACAGAAACAGGTAGTCCTTGCTTAGCGATCACAATTAGGATGGGCAAGGTTGGTAGACGAAACATTATGTGACAGTGACTGACTTACAACATAACTTTCCATTTGGCTGTTAAGTGAGCTTCTGTGAGCTGTTAAGTGAAACATCACGTGACCACAACTTGTGATTTTGCTGCCAGCTACTGCATTTGCAGTGCTTGTCAGACGCTAGCGATGAAGTGCACAAATGGCAATCATGTGACCGCAGGGATGCTGTGATGGTGATAAATGCAAGGACTGGCCATACAATTACTTTTTTAGTACTGTAGTAAATTTGAGCAGTCATTAAGTGAGGTCTCACTGTACATCCCAAACATATTGCTAAAATTTAAAGCCAACAGGTCTCTTCAAGTTATTTATAGCTTGATTTGTGTATTTGAAATCAGCATTAACATTTAAATTGTATTTATTATATTTATTTACAGCCCATTTCACCATCAAAAGCAAAGTTGAGGACTGCTTTTTTAAAAAATCTTGAGAGTTACATAAAAAAAGCTATTTCATTGGGACTTCTCTCATTTGACCTACACTTTTTATTTGCATTGCATGTCAACTATCTAATTTATATAATATGATCTGTTTGTTTCTGACTCTCTTGCATGAATTCCATTATGTTTATTCTATTCATACATAAACCCAATTCTTTATGTTTTAGCATTACTGGAACAAAAGGAATAATTACCTCGGTGAACCTTCTCATGACGTTTTAGATGGCTAGGTGTAGAAAAGTGCTTTCCACATTCTTCATGACTACATCTGGTGACAACAACACACAGTCGCTCAAAATAGAAATAAAGATCACTGCTTATGAACTGTGGGGTATAAACTTGTTTCTTTCACTTTGAAACATCACCTTTCAGTAAAAGTATTCAAAGAAGATTCTCTGCATTCACACCATGAAGGCAAAAAGGTGATAGTGACGGAATACCTCATATACCCCCATGAATTCAAAGAAAAGCTTATATTTATTTTTATGTGTTTTAATGTATAGCTGCATCAAAGAAACTTCACCGACAGTGAAAAATATATTTATTTTTATTTTTTTTAAATATATATTTTTTTAAAAAATAAAACACACACAAGCCAAGGTTAAAAACTGAAACTTTTGAGGTACATACTCAGATAGCTGGAAAGTGCAAAAAATGTCACGTCAATGTGAACAATGGAAGGAGGAGGAATAGAAAATAACAAGAAGTGTGAAAATTGGTATTCATACCTGAACAAGTACTTTCTCAGAAAAATGTATACTGCTTTCATACAAGGCACCAATTTTCATATTAAGTTAGAAATATAATGTTCACCAGGTCGGAGTGAGGAATGAGTTGTGAATTTCCTAATATTTCCTGTCAGATACGTCACTTTAAGCTGTGCCAGCCCTATTTGTAGTTCCCTAATAACTTCTTCCTTAGGATAACAATTTCTAATTCCTATTTGCAGGTGACCCTAAAATTTTTAATATTTATTCTCAGACTTTAAAGGAATAAGAAAAGTTTTGAAATGTTTTACTTACTTGAAAAATGGTTCACCGGTATGTCGAGATTGATGTATTTTTAATTGCTGGTGTTTTTTAAAAGATTGCCCACAATTTTCAAAGTCACACTGTTTGGAAAACCAACTTGGTTATAACTAGAGAAAACTCACAATAAAGGCACAACTTATGATATACTTTATTAAAAGGCTTACTACATAAATCTACAGATTAGGAAAAGGGACCCCAAATCAGCAGACTCTGACATCAGTAATTTATCCTATGTAGATTACAGAATGCACCAAGGGTATAATTAATCTGCACAAACCTGCCCACTATGGCAAGAAAAATATTTCCTTGCATCTTATCATAACGAACAAACTGTGCTGTACAAGAATATAAACCATTCTGCATGACTGTAAAGAGAACAGGAAGGCTGGAACAGGCTTGCTGATCTACAGTGCTGAGCCACAGATTAAATATGCAAGATAAACTAAATTCACAAAGCATCCTAAACGAATTAATTATGGCTTATAATGTGCAACTTCAACCATGGTTGGTATGTTATATGAGATAGCCTCCAATATGAAAACATAATGCATTCCAGATGTTGGAGTCTTCCCACATATGTCTTCAATACACCATCAACTTGACCTTTAACCAATCTGGTTGGGGATTATGGCAACAAGTTTAACATGTTAAATATGAACAGAAGGCTTCACTAAATCACAAAAGTGTCAAGATCTATTTTCGTAATGTTTGGAATAAAGTAGTAAAAAATTGAGCCACTTACTATATATTTTCTCTGTTGATGTCTCCGTAGAACATGCTTGTTCAAGTTTGATTTTGTTGTAAACTTTTTATTGCAACCATCCACTGTACACCTATAGAAATATTGAAGTACGACCAAACAAAAATGAATACACTATAGATGTAACTAGAACAAATGCTTGTTTTTCAGTAGCTCAATAAAAATAATAATTTGAGCTAATACAGGCTTAAAGATACGCATTAGCATCTTTCTCTATGTTGTCAGCAGTAGTAGTTTTACTTCCCTTCTGCTAAACATACTAATAAACTGTCAGTCAATAAAAAACCATGGAACATAACCAAGCAATTAAACACTGCAGCTTAGTTATTTTACACAACTATACACCTGTCGCCTTAATAGTATTAAAATATTATTAATCCACTAAATTCTAGAAACAATCATGTTATAACTATACAATCTGGTGCCAGAATTAGTTAGAACTTTTGTTGCCCATATGCTAATATACGTACACAAATTGTTTTTCTCCAGTATGTGTAAGAAAATGACGCTTAAGATGGAAACCTCTCGTGAAGCCTTTTCCACAGCCTTCAAAAACGCAAAGAAAGGGTCGCTGGTAAATTAAAAACAGATTTTTAAAAAAGTTGTTTTAATTCTCTTTTTAAATATGTACTTTGTGTTTTTCTGCTTTTTTTTCTCTCGGCATTGAGCATGTATTATTTTCCAAGAATTACACTAGATGTTTATCATTTTGCCAATCCACTCTACAACCTACTTAACATTTATTGTAAATTACTGTCTATAGCTAATTTCTGTTCACAGAACTTATGTAAAATAACCAGCAAAAACTTTCAGTTACTCAAATAGTCTCATCATTCATTTTCAGAGGTCAAAACTGATTCATAACTTAGATGAAAAAGTAAATCAATTTACTTTTAAAACAGCAGTATAATAAGGTAACACATACAGTATTAAGGATACCTGGTACTGTGATTAAAACCCCACAACAGAGTACTTTGTTTCATAACAGGTACTGAGAAGAGAACAATCTTTTCTTCTCCAGTTTAAACCCAGAATGCTCTGGCAGGGACCCATTGGTAATAGTATTTTATCTTCACTGACAACCTATTCTGTTTATCTGTATACTGCAATAGAAAATACACACCTTTGTACTGGAAAAGAGTAGGGGGATAATTTACTTTCTGCAAATTAATTCTGGGTCTAGGGCTGTCAACCCAGTATAAAGGAGTTGCATGTTGTCCTTTCTACTGTATAATTTCTATGCAAGTTATATTTTATATATTATATTTTATATATTATTAAATATTTTTATAATAGTTACAATATTTTTATCCTACCTTATTCTTATCCAGGCAGGTCACAGTGGAGAGTTCTGACAAAACATGACCCACTGGAGAAGAAAATGGCAACCCACTCCAGTAGCCTTGCCAAGAAAAACCCATGGATATTATCAGAAGGCTAAAAGATAGGATGCCAGAAGATGAGCCCTTCAGGTCAGAAGGTGTCCAATATGCTACTGGGGAAGAGCAGAGGGCAATTCCAAGTAGCTCCAGAAATAGTGAAGCAGCTGGGCAAAAGTCAAAAGGATTTTATGGATGTGTCTGGAGATGAAAGGAAAGTCCGATGCTGTAAAGAACAATGTTGCAAAGGAATCTGGAATGTAAGCTTCATGAATCCAGGTAAGCTGGATGTGGTCTAACAAGTGATGGCAACATAGAACATTGACATCTTGGGAACCAGTGAACAAAAATGGATGGAAATGGGCAAATTGAATTCAGATGACCACTATAGGGCTGCCAGTTATGTCGACCAGAAATGGGCAGCAGTCTGGCAGGTTTGATCCGCAAGCTCCGCATGACTTGCCTCCAGCTCCTGCCCACCCAGCAGTTTGAAAGCACGTGAAAATGCAAGTAGATTAATGGGGACCTCCTTCAGACGGAAAATTGCTGGCCGGCAAATCGACAGAGCAACGAGTCAGTGTGATGGAACAGCGAGTTGGTGCGAGAAACTCGCCCGTTCTAGGGGTGGAGCAGGAGTCTTGGAGGATGCCCCAGATAGGAACATTGCTGGCCAGACAAGGGGGGCAAGGTAAAAATAAAGAAATGTATAATCTCTAATCTATATAAGCCGCCAAGAGTCTCCGGAAATTGGCGGCATGGAAATGTGATCAATAAATAAATAAATAAAATATCTACTACTGTGAGCAAGAATCCCTTAGAAGAAATAAGAGAAGCCCTCATAATCAATAAAAGAGTAATAATAGTAGTAATGGAGTACAATCTCAAAAACAACAGAACGACCTCGGTCCAAATCCAAGGCAAGCCATTCAACCATCCAAGTCTACACACCAACCACTGATGCTAATGAGGCTGAAGTTGACTGGTTCTATGAAAACCTACACCACCTTAATATTAAAAAGCAGAGATATCACCTTGCAGACAAAGGTCCATGTAGTCAAAGCTATGGTTTTCCTAGTAGAAATATAGGGCTGTGAGCGTTGGAGCATTAGGAAGGCTAAGTGCTGAGGAATTGATGCCTTCGAATTGTGGTGCTGGAGAAGACTCTCGAGGGTCGCTTGGACTGCAAGGAGATCAAACCAGTCAGTCCTAAAGGAAATCAACCCTGATTGCTCATTGGAGGGACAGATATTGAAGCTGAAGCTCAGATATTTTGACCACCTAATGTGAAGAGAGGACTCATTGGAAAAGACCTTGATGCTGGGAAAGACGGGAGGCAAATGGAGAACGGAAGGGCAGAGGATGAGATGATTGGATAGCATTGTAGATGAGACGGGCATGGATTTGGGCAGACTCTGGGAGGCAGTTCAGGACAGGAAGGCGTGGAGTGCTGCGGTCCACGGGATGGCGAAGAGTTGGACACAAATTAGTGACTGAACAACATACTGCCTTTATTATATATAGTATTAGGTATAAAAATATACTACTTGTGTGTGTGAGAGAGAGAGTGCATATTGGCTGCAAACCTAATAGTATATACTGTATATTTTTTTCTTTCTTTCTCTCTCTCTGTACATATACATATATGTATGTGCAGGCTGCAAACATACTTAAAACAAAGTGTGCAGGCTGCAAACATACTTAAAACTAATACATATTAAAACTAATACATCAAATTAATCACTTGGATATTCGGGGTTCCCCACTCCTATAAAAAACTCCAGGGCCTTAATAAAAGAAGAGCAATTTTATTCATGGTGTCTTCGCTTCCCGAAGTCCCAACTTCCGTTCCTTTGGCCTCACGCATCGCAATCTCAATTCTGCCCAGCTCCCACTGTCGGCCTCGGCCAGGCCAAGCCAGGCCAGGCCAAGGGCGTCGAGAGCTCCAGCCCACGGCGACAGAGGCATCCGCCGCGCGCCCAGCACAGAAGCAGACGCCGAGCCGACGGGACGAACGAGCCCGTCGCTCCCCATGGCAACGCTCGCGCACGCGCCGCTCCTCGACACCGCCCAATCACAAGCCGCCGCTTTCCGATTGGCCCTCCGCTCACAGCCGGCTCCAATGGAAAGCGCCGTTTTATTTCCGCCCATTGCCCAGCTCCCGAGGTCTTTGGTTGGTCGTCCCGGGAAATGCTTTGGCGACCAACCGCCCAATCGCCGCTCGACCTCTTTTGCCCCAGATAACCCTTTTAGGCCCGCCCCTCATCCTCCCATACCTCTCCCGTGTGCCGACAAAGGTGCGCGTCCAGTTTCCAGCCACGATTGAAGGTGGCATCGCAAAATGGGAACGAGCAGATGAACGTCTGCTCCTGGGACGGAGGACGGCGCCGGCTCTCCCCGAGATGAGAATGTTTGTGCTTCAGAGACTGAGTCGTGGAAGGAGCAGCAGCAGCAGCAGCAGCAGCAGCCACGGCAGCCGCTCCCCCGACGACGAGCTCCTCGGTGGCCATGTTTGGACCACAAATCATGTGATTGGACCATTAGCCCCGCCCCTCCTTTATCCCTCTCCCAACCGCTGAGTCTTTCTGAAGATTGCGCACTTCCGCCCTTAGAAAATATGGCCTCTGGTGCGGGATGCTACGGAGGCTGCGTGAAGGGGGGGAGGAGTGTCTTTGGCGCATGCGTACTGCGGGTTTTTTTTCCTTCTGAGGTATCTGTGAAGACTCTCACTCGTCCAGGGTAATTGCATCGCAACAAAGTTTAAAAAAGTTTAAAATACCAGCTCTCTTACCAGTTCAATTTCAGAATTGAGAAAGCCTTTTGGATTAAAGGTGAAACGTCTTCGACTTGA
>JANHZU010008488.1:29650-40858 GCA_032468055.1 Acrochordus granulatus | reverse complement strand
TCTGGCAGAGCTCTCATCTTCATTAGAGCACACAAGCCCCCCAACCACAGCAAGGTGGTGCCTCACTGGGGGGATCCTGTTAGTGGAAAGACTTTATTCCAGCTACAAAATGTAATGTTCCCATCTAAGAGGAACATTTCATTTCTGGGGCATGGAAGCTGGAATTATTCCTCTGGGTAGGTGAAATATTCTGTATCAGCCTCCTTTTCTAAGAGCTTTTCAGCTTTTAACAGCCCCTGAGTGAAGTATTCTATTTCCAAGCACACTTCCCACCAAAATAAATAGTTTCATGGTTGCAGTATCTCCTCTTGCAGGAAGTCATTTTGCAAACCAGGTTTGGTTTTGAAGGCTGCATATGATCTGACCACGTTAATACTTCCATATTGTAGTTAAGAAACCTAGATGGTGCCCAAGAAATCACTAGAGGCTGGTTTTGACTCAATATAACCCTTATAATGTTTATAATATTTGGAAAATATAATTCCATGTGTATTTGTGCCTTTACAAAGGATATTCCTTCTTGCACTGTGCTCATTTTGGAAACGTCTCCAGAGACTCAATTTTTGTATATATCAATGAAGATTTAGATTTGTTAGGTTTCTAACTTGCATTTTTCTGGAGATAGTATTGTGATTTAGTAGCTGTTAATAGGGGTGCAGTGGTCAAGCAGTTAAGACACTGGATTTTTCAGCTGGAAAGGTGGCAGTTCAGCACTTCATGACTCAAGCACCACTGCGTAATAGGGTGAGCTCCCATTACTTGCTCCAGCTCCTGCCAACCTAGCAGTTCAAAAACTTGTAAAAATGCAAGTGGTACCACCTTTGGTGGGAAAGGTAACAGTGTTCTGTGTGCCTTGGTGTACAGTCATGCCAGCCACATGACCCTGTAAGGGTCTTCTGACAAACACTAGCTCCCTTAGCTGTGAACTGGAAATGAGCACCATCCTCCAGGGTTGGCCATGACTGGTAGCCTTTGCCTTTTAGCTGTTAATAATAAATGTTGTATAGTAGTACCTAATATTTCCTGGGTTGATAAACTATTCATATGATATCATATATGTAGTGAAGGGTGGAGAATATATCTAACAAGAAATTCCACATCCTATTTACTGTGATTAAGAAGCAGCCATGCCACTGGAATTAGGAATAAGGATGGATGAATATTTCAAATTAATTTTTCTGTTATAGTTAGTCACACAGTCAGCTAGATGTTTAGACTGTATTTGGCCCTTTTATCCATTTATCAAGTCCTTCCCAAGGACCTGAAAGGGTTGATGTTGATGTCTGATGAGATTAAAGGTATCTCAAAGCATGTAAACTGTTCCAAATCAAGCTGCCTTTTGCAACTGATTGATCAATGGTATTCAAGTGGTGTTACTATGGCTTGTCACTCAGTCAGCCAGATGTTTAGACTGGATTTGGAATTTTTGGAGGAGGAAGAGGCTGTTTTTGATGTTGCTAAAAGTATCATTGCAGGATGCCAGCTGTTCCGAGGAACGCTGCCTTTTGCAATCGACTGATGGTTGTCAATGCCGAGGGCGTTCAAGGGGTGCTCCGGTTGCTTTGGGATTGCACCCAATGCCCCCATTACCATTGGTACCCCCTTTGCTTTCTTTTACCACAGTTGTTCTATTTCCATGGAGGTCTCTGTGTTTTGTGATTTTCTCCAGTTCTTTCTCTTCTGTTCTGTTGTCTCTGGGTACCGCCATGTCTACTATCAAGTCTTTTTGTCTTTCTTATCAACAGTTGTTAAGTCTGGGGTGTTATGCGACAGATGCCTGTCTGTTTGAGATCTGAAGTCCAAGAGCAATTTAGCTCCTTCATTTTGTATTACTTTCTCTGTTTTATGATCCAACCAGGTCTTGCTTGCAGGCAAATGATATTTCTTGCAGATCTTCCAGTGTAGCATTATTGCTAATTTATCATGCCTTTGTTTGTAGTCAGTCTCTGCAATCTTCTTGCAGCAGCTAACTAGGTGGTCCACTGTTTCTTCAGCTTCTTTGCAGAGGTAGCATTTGCTACCTCTTAATTATTATTAAGTAATAATAGTAGACCATCAGTCATACAGTAATAAGTTGGACCATCAGTCAGATGTTTAAAACTGAATTTGGCATTTTTAGCCACCTATTGAGCTAATCTGAGAATGTTTCCTTGAAGTTTGTATTAAAATATGTCTTTATTTTGGTGAATGTTTCTCCAAATGCTGTTTTATGATCCAACCAATGCATGAATGTCTCTTCTCAATCTGGCCTAGTAAGAAAATTATGCAAACCACCTTCTCTAATGTAATCATTTGGGACTTTCTTTTGATGAGTGTATGCTTCTGGATACTTTAAAAATTATGTCATAAATAATAAAAAAGCAGAGCTGCAACTTTCCAAGAGCAGAAAATATTGGCTTTTCTATACCTACCCTAAGATAACTCTGATCTCTTGCAACACTGATCTGCTTTGGTTTGTTTCTGGTTCTAAAAGTGCAAAATTAAGCAAATAGTCATTCTACCCAATTCCACCTGTAGAGATGGACACATTTCAGAATCAGATAATTTATTGGCCAAGTGTGGTTAGACATGCAAGGAATTTGATGCTGGTACAGCAGCTTTCAGTATATTTGCAAGACAAATAAAATAATAGCATAACAATAAATAGATATTCAACAGTAAAGTATGCATCCAAAGTATACAGCCAGTAGTAAGATAATATTATAAAGTGTAGAATTAGAAGCACAGTTGGTAAACACATTAGAACTTCTGGGTTAACTTTGAGTTCTTTGCACTTTGTGATCTAGCATATAGTGTTAGTCAAATATTGAGCTGAATGGTTTTTGTTGTTCAGTTGCAAAGTTGTGTCAGACTCCTTGCAACCCCATGGACTGCAGCCTGTCAGGCCTCCTTGTCTTCCACTATCTCCCAGAGTTTGCTCAAACTCACACCCATTGTGTTGATGATGCTATCCATCCGTTTCATCCTCTGCTGTCCCCTTCTCCTCTTCCCTTCAATCCTTCCCAGCATCACAGTCTTCTCCAACGAGTCATCCCTGCGCATTATGTGGCCAAGTACTTGAGCTTCAGCTTCAATATCTGTCCCTCCAAAGAGCAATCAGGGTTGATTTTTTAGGATTGACTGGTTTGACCTCCTTGCCGTCCAAGGGACCCTCAAGAGTCTTGTCCAGCACCACAATTCGAAGGCATCAATTCTTCAATGCTCAGCCTTCCTTATGGTCCGGCTCTCACAGCCACAATTACCACTGGGAAAACCATAGCCTTGTCTATGTGGACCTTTGTCGGCAAGGTGATGTCTCTGCTCTGTGTGGGAGCACATAGCCCCAAGGAGCTCCAGTACTTATTGTCCAAGCACTGGATGTAATTTTCCCTAGCCTTACCTGTTGCTTCCACATACAGATATGGACAGGCACAGTTAGCTGGGTCAGTTTATAGTGAAGAATGGCTGGGATGATGGTGTTAACACTGAACTGAAATCCACAAAAAGGACCATGCATAGGTCCTTGGGGAGTCCAGATGTTGCAAGATATAATGCAGTGTCATATTGATAGCATCGTCTGCTGACCTATTTTCCTGATAGGCAAACTGCAGAGGGTCCAACAGTGGATCTATGATGGCTTTCAGATGGGCCACACCAGCCTCCCAAAGATCTTCATGACTACAGATGTTAAAACAACAGGCCTATAGTCATTTAGCCTGCTGATGGAGGCTTTCTTAGGGACAAAAATGATGATATAATTTTAAAGCAAGAAGGGACATAGCACAGCTCCACTGATCTATTGGAAATCTGTGTGAAGATAGAGACTAATGGTGCAGCACAGGTTCTCAGTCTGGGCCTGGTGCTTTTCTGATTTTTTGTTTTTGAAGGAGACTTTGGACTTCTTTTTCCAAAATCACAAGAGGTGGGGGTGCCAGGAGAAGAAGGGTCAGAAGGAGAGGAAATATCTGCTGTTAATGTGACAGAGGTAGGGTTGTTAGTGGTAGTATGCTAGTTGATGGCTTCCTCAGCAGAGGGCGATGGACACCTGTAGCCAGTGATCTGTAGGCTTCTCCACATAGAAGCAGGATTGTGAGCTGAAACTTGATTTTTCAACTTTTCAGAGTAGTTCCTTTTTGCTACCCTGATATCTTTAGTCAGTTTATTTCTTGCCTGGTTTGTTATACAGGATCCTATCCCCTCTCTTGTAGGCCTGTTCTATGTCATGATGAAGCATTTCCATTTTTTATGCAACTGAGGGTAACTCTGGTACCCAGTTTGGGACGTCCAGGGAGAAAAATTCTCAGCTAGCCAAGGACATACACAAGTCCCAACTCAGTTTTTCTAACCTGACATCTGGTTTTGGATAAGCTGAGTGCAGTTTTCAGCACTCCATCCAACACAATGGCTGGGAACTTGAAGGTTACAGTCCTAACACATCTGGAGACAGAGGCCAGGCTGGGAGATGCATTTCTAAACCTCTCCTGAAATAATTCTGTTCTCTTTGGTTGCAAAATGCCTCCACACCTGCCACAGGGTACCGAAGTGCCTTTCACAATATTTTGTAATGACAAAGCTGTTGGGAGGCCCTGGAGGAGACAAATGTCAACCAAGACTTTCGAAAGCTCATTCTGTTCTCCAACAGTTGTGAGAATTTGCAGGGACTCCATAGGGAGGTAGCTGAGGTGGACTAAATGCTTAATCACATTAAAGCAACTCCTGGCTGTGATGACAAGGTGCCATCACACCTTTACAACCTCCTTTTCTTTCAGCTTCTCATCATACTTTGCTAGACAGGAGCTGTCATTTTAGATTTACAATCTGGTAGCCTTTTCTGTTTCAGAATTCCCTTCCTCTGGCACAGGTTTGTTATGGCTGGTCACCTTTCTGCTAAATATGGATAAGATATAAATTCTGTAAGAATAAATAAACAAATTCTATTCTGCAAAAGGCAAAAGGAGCATTAGGCACAAATAAATAGCATGTTAAGCAGGTCAACTTAATTTAAAAAAAGAAATGAAGCTTCTAGCTGTCATGATTAAGCCAATACAGAAGTGCGAGGCTATGGGAATTCCTGCGGAGATTGCTTTCATCACAAAAGAGCTAAGCAGGAATTCATCAATGGCTTTAAAATCATTAAAGGGCAAGAATTTTATTATACAGTTCCTACGTTAAACAGCTGTTCAGTACAAGTATGTTGGTATCATATCTCAATGGCTCTTTCTAAAACAGTGTTTCTGAACCTTAGCAATCTTAAGATGCATGGATTTCAATTCCCAGCCATGCTGGCTGTGGAATTCTAGGAGTTGAAGTCCACACAACTTAAAATTAAAAAGCTAAGTAGGATCTGACTTGGTTATTTTTGGATGGGAGATTTGTAGGAAATCCCAGAACTAGACTGGAAAGAAAATATTTATGTATTGGTGCCAAGAAAACACCATGAAAAAATATATGCAGATTCCAGCAGCTCAGTCGACTTGAATCCTGAACTTCAGCAATGAGAGATTAGGGTATGCAGGGTCCAGACAAAGCTCAACCCCTGTTGACTTACCAACATGTCTGCATCCTTTTCTTGGCCACACTGTTTTTCCCCTGCCATTTTCCAAGATGCTGTTTCAACCTTCCCAGTCTAACTTACAGTCCTGGAGCTTCCTGGAGATCCCCCATTAAATCCCACACAGGGCTGACACTGCTTAGCTTGTCAAGGTTGGCCAAGGTTGGCTAAGGAAGCCTGATGAATTTAGACTGGCCCCTGGTGTCGAACCATGCCATTATTTGCTGGGGGGAGGAATCCACTTTGAAAGCAGGGCATTTTACTTAAATACCTTGATTTCTTTTCCCCCCCATTCTATCATGTCTGATTCTTGGAGACCCCCTGGACAAGTCCCTGCAGATTTCTTGGCAAGCTTTTTCATTGCCTTCTTCCTAGGGCTGAGAGAAAGTGACTGGCCCAAGATTACCCAGCTGGCTTGGTTCCTAAGGCAGAACTAGAACTCATGGTTAGTTGGTTTCTAGCCTGGTGCCGTAACCACTACACCAAACTGGCTCTCATATTAATGACTGCATGAAAGGTAAAGACCCCTTTACTCCTAGCCCTAGACTAGGGTATGATGTTGTTGGCAACCATACAGATGTGGTTTGACGTTGTTTTCTGCAGGCTATTTTTCAGTTCATGTCACAGTTGGGAGATGGGTAGACATTTAAACCAACAAATGCCTACTGTTCTGAAATGTCCTAGGGTTCTGCAATCCAAGTTCTAACTATCCCAATCCTGTGTGGTTTTGAGGATTTTCCAGGGTTTTCTCTTTCTTGTCGCTTCTTGGTAACTTTATCATGCTTTAGTAGCCTTATGATGCTTTAGCCTCAAAGAACACTGAGACAAAGAAATCTCCTCTCCCAAGAATAGGCCATTTCCCTGGTCCATAAAACAAGTCAGGAAAACTTATTTTGATCCTTTTTTTTTTATTGTGGAAGAGCACGTTAGGGAACTGGGTTCTTTCCCAATATTTCAATCCTTATCAACATCAACTATTGCAAGGGAATGTGGAAGTTAATAACATTGGGAGTATTTGGGATTGTTCTGGGCTTGGAAATTTGAGACCCAAGCATGGCCACGTAATGGGGTGAGTTCCCATGACTTGGTCCAACTCCTGCCAATCTAGCAGTTTGAAAGCATCAAGTAGATAAATTGGTACTGCCTAAACTGGTGGGAAGATAACAGTGTTCTGTGTGCTTCAGCATATAGTCATGCCAACCACATGACCACGGAAGCATCTTTGGACATGCTGGCTCTTTGGCTACGAAACGGAGATGAGCACCAGTCCCTAGAGTCAGGCATGACTGAGAGGGGAAACCTTTATCTTTATGCCTGATATGGAGAAACAGCCCCCAAAGAACATATTTGACTCTGTCTGCAACCATCTCCCCCACCTCCAATCTTTTCTAACTGAATTTGCTGATCAATTCAGATCCAAAGAAGAGTTTTTGCACGGTGTAAACCAAGTAGGGCTTGGGGAATCAAGACAAGGTCTACAAGCACACTTCCATTCTCTGTGAGAGAGAAGCTGCAAGCAAGTCACAAAGAGTGCCGAGAGGAACAATAAAGATGATAAACAGTCTGGAGGCTAAATTGTATGAAGAACAATTAAGGGAACTAGGTATGTGTAGCCTAATGAAGAAAAGGATTGTGGCATGACAGCATCTTCCAGTACTTGAAGAGCTGTGACAGTGAAGAGGGCATTGATTTGGTCTTCAGAGCACCTGAGGGTAAGACAAGAAGGAATGGATGGAAGCTCATCAGAGGGAGATGAGAACTATAAACAGTGGAACAGCTTTTCTCCCAGAGTTGTGGGTGCTCCATTGCTGGAGGTTTTCAAGAAAAGATTGGAGGACCATTTGTCTGGGATGATATAAGGACTCCTGCCTTGGGAAGGGGTTGGACTCAAAGACCTCCAAGGTCCCTTCCAACCCTATGATTGTCCCAGTATTTTGTAAGGAAACATGGTCAAGTCAAGAAAATATCCATTATCTGTTTCTTTTCACCTGATTACTCTGCTAATTATGCTCCCCTTTCAGGAAAGGCTGTCTCTGGATGCCGGCTGCATTTATAGATGTTTTCTCTGGGGGCTGAAGAGGCATGGTTAGCCTCATTCCTGCAGGATGCTCTGTCTCTCTGTCAAGCCAGCTCAGGTGCACCGATGTGGCATGCGTGCACATACATACACACGTGTGCAAACACATGTGCCCTCTCTTTAACCCCTTTCCCCATAAAAGAGTGATGGGCAAAACTGACTATCTTGCCTTCTTGCCTTCCTAAAACATCCTGCTGGTTTCTCTTTCCGAAGAGAGATAAAGGCTTTCTTTGATGGTCGCCAAGAGCTCCAGAGTTGAAGAGCTGACTATCCGCATTCATTCTGACCAAAGCAGTCAACCGTATTGCTGGAAGATGAAGTCATCCGTGCAAAAAATAAATAAATTAAAAAGAATAAAATAAAGTGGTCATGGGCAGAAGGGCATGAGCCCGGCGATGTAAATGCTACAACATTGCCGGTTTGATCTCTGCTGAGCACGAGCCAAATTTATTCACTGAACAGGGGAAAGGTCTCCAGCTTGTACTCCGTCAGCTGGCTTGAAACTCAGGGAGAGGCTGCCCTTGCGAATCTGATTCGCAGATAGAAATCAGCCAGACGAACACTAACTTAGCCGATCAAAACAAATATTAACACAGCATGGAGGGGGGGAACACATGCGCTCAGAACATGCCAGAGCTCAGAAGCAAATCAGCCGCAACTCCCAGGTGAAGAAGAACAAGCAAGATTCTGCGGAATTGAACCAAAAGATCTCAGTCCCAGGGATGACCGGATTAGTGGAAAAGCCATAGGGGTCTGCAAGGTGGGGTGGGGTCCAGCTGAAGGAAAGGCCACAGTTTTGGGGAATTTGCTTTCTTATTAAACCACTTTTCTTGTTAGGAAGTTTCCCAAGCGTTCACTCGCATGCCCAGCATCTTAATGTTTTAATTTAAAATCATCTTTCCACTTCATGTAGTTAAGGACGTAATTAGCGAAGATCTGCACAGGACATTAACCATAAATGCACCAACAAGCTGGGTAAACATGACAGGCTAAGCCCTACAAAATAAAAGAAAAAGCTAGCTATCACCCTGTCATTTTATGTTGCACAGTTTATCTGTCATGATTATGGGTATGGTGTAACTTGGTTTATTCTGTATCGTGTCAGCCTTTCCTTCCGCCCGCTGGAACGTGGTGCCCTTTAAGGTGAGATCCTCTCCCACCTTATTGGCCCTCAGTAAGCACCTTAAAAGGGGCTGCAGTGGCTGAGTGGTTAAGGTCAGCAGCCCAAGTTCGAGACCAAGCACCGCCGTGTAATGGGGTGAGCTCCCATCCCGCCCCAGCTCCTGCCAACTAGCACTTCGAAAGCATGGAAAATGCACGCAGATGAATAGGTGGGAAAGGCAACAGCACCCCGTGTGCCTTGGCGTGTAGTCACACAGGCCATATGACCACAGAAGTGTCTTCAGACAAACACTGGCTCCCTCGCTGTGAATCGGGGATGAGCACCACCTGCTAGAGTCAGCCACGAGCGGCAGGGGACCTTTTCTTAGGGACCTTAAAGCCTGGCTCTGCTAACTGACTTGGGGCTCTGACAGACATTCTGGAGATGCTAGGAGATGAGCAGAAGAGCCCACCTCCTCTCTGTCTGCACATTTGTTCTTTTTATTCGCCTGAATATTAATATTTTAACCTTTAATGCCCAATGTTTTAATGTTTTAATCTTGTAATTGATTTATCCTGTTATTTATAGTATTATCAGCTGCCCAGATATTTAACAGTATTAAGGGCAGCTATAATAATATATATACCGTATACGAGCAGCTATAAATGTTATGGGCATAAATATTATGTACCAGCCTCCCTGCTGCGCAGCATCTCCCTGCCTGAGCTACTCGAGGCCATCTTGGGATTGGCGGTGGACTTCCCCAGGCTGATGGTGCTGGGGGATTTCAATTTGCCGTCCCTGGTTTGTCCTTGGGATTAGCTCAGGATTTCTTGGCCCTCATGGCAGCTATGGGCCTGCCCCAGATTATTTAGGGCCCTGTTTGAAACAGTGGTTCGAGCCAGCGATTTTGGTTGAGAAGGTGGTTGCCTGGCAGCTTCAGGGGATCCTGATGGAAATGGCTTATCTGTACCCATTTCAGTCTGGATTCAGGCCTGGTTATGGGGCAGAGACAGCATTGGTCATGCTTGTCGATGATCTCTGGCAATGCGGGTAGTGTATCCATCCTGGCTCTCCTTGACCTCTCGGCGGCTTTCAGTACCGTCAATCATGGTATCCTTTTGGGTTGGCTGTTGGGGCTGGATGGCACAGTTTTGCACTGGTTTGGCTCCTTTCTCCAAGGCCAGTCTCAGTTGGCGTAATAGGGAGGGAGAGGTCCAGTCCACGGCCCCTACTCTGTGGCATGCCACAGGGCTTGGTATTTTCTCCACTCTTTTTTAAATATCTACCTGAAACCACTGGGTGGGATCATCCATCACCAAGGGATGAGGTACCATCAGTACACTGATGATCCTCAGATTTACATCTCCATCCCTGGTGGTCCAAGTGCTGCTGTCGCAGCTTTGACTCGGTGCCCCGACGTTGTAAGGGTCTGGATGGGGGACAACAGGCTTCGGATGAACCCTGATAAGACTGAGTATCTTTGGGTGTCTGGGGCTTATGGGTCCAGGACTTGAACATCTTTAACTCCCCCCCGCCCCAATATACTGTATATTCTTGCTCCTCCCCTCTTCTTCTGGCTGTTTTTTTATGTAATTTTAAATAGTTTTTATGAATGCATTTTTGTTTTAATGTTTTCTGTGAGCTGCCGAGAGTCTTATTTGAATTTAGCAGCATATAAATTTAATAAATAAATATTTATGGTATTATGGGTAGCATACACATTTAGTAAATCAATTATAATAATAGTCAAATGTTCAAAACAAACCAGGTCTCTCTGGAAAAGATGTCAATGAAAAAGAGGAAGCCTATAAGTTCTTCCTTTATTGTGGACAGAAAGATTAAATTCCGCAGGCATCAGCCTCTGGTTGATCCCTGAGCTGGAAAGCTAGCCGGAGTTGGGCCTGGGAAATACCTGGGTGGGAGACCACCAGAAAAAGTCAGACTAGTCTGGAAAATCAAACATCTTGGAAAGTAGCTTTTTTTTGAACCAACTTTAATAAGTTTCAGAAAGAAAGAAAATACATAAAAAGGCTTAGAAAGGGAAGGGATCAAAGAAAGAAAGGAGTTAAAAAGTTAAAAGAAAAAAAATACAAAAGGAGTAATTTCAGCTTTCTCCAGTACAGATACAATCAAAGTAACCTCTTATTGTAAGTTAAAACACAAAAAGAAAACATAAAATTCCACAAATTAAACAATCAAAATAACACTACAACTATATAATAAATGAAATCACCTCTTGCTCCAAGTTTAAACATAAACAGTTTTAGGGTGTACATGTGTTATTGTTCTTCAGTCGCGCAGTCGTGTCCGACGCTTCACGACCCCATGGACTGCACCACGCCAGGCCCCCGTCTTGCACTGCCTCCCGGAGTCCTCCCAAGCTCACATCCATCACACTAACGATGCTACCTATCCATCCCATCCTCTGCCGTCCCCTCCTCCTCTTCCCTTCAATCCTTCCCAGCATCACAGTCTTCTCCAATGAGTCCTCCCTGC
>JANHZU010008488.1:15537-26644 GCA_032468055.1 Acrochordus granulatus | reverse complement strand
ATTATAATGTACATACCCATACTTCTCATTGATGATAAAGTCTTTGGCTAATTAAAGAGATGATAAAGTCTTTGGCTAATTAAAGAGATGATAAAGTTTGTATTCATAGGATTGCAATCTGTAATAGTATGTGGAAATGACCTTGAGGAATGAAGGGAAGAGATGCTACCAAGGAAACAACCAGAAAAGAGAGAGAGAGTAAAACCCAGTGTCAGCTTAAGTGTCAGAGGAAGAAACTTAGGAAGAACCCATCGTAGGTTAAAAATGGTGATGGAAGATTTGTACCTTCAAACTTGCAGGATTCTACTAATGTAGCCTTACAGTAAAGTAGAATTAGCTCGTGTGGTGGCATTTCCTGTCTGCTTTACGTGGAAGGGCTAACTCGCCCCAGTTGTTTCAGTGGAAGAGATTAGATTGCATTTTGGTATTTTTTTAATAGAAATAAGGGGTTGCTACTGAATTTCATCTTAACACTGCCATGTGAACTTGAGCTATTTCAGCTTTTGTGTTCTCCATGGCGTCAACCCACATGCTGTAAAAATGGAAGCAGGAAGAAGCTCCTGGTATAAGAAATAGCTAATGGTAGGTTTGCCTATGCTGCGTGTCCCATCCTTGGCAGCAGCGCTGGTTTCATTTCTCTTTCCATCTGTCTCATCCTATTTATTTGCCCTGAATCATGCTCCGTCACATTTGGAAAGGAGATTTAGGTTCCAATAGTGTTAATCGCAACAGAGCGCATTAAATTCCAACTTGTGTAGAGAATTAAGAAGAACTGCATGTCTCCAACTTTGTGCCCTATAATTATGTTACTATACAATTCTCATAATTCCTAGCTAGCAGAATCACGGGGCACTGGAAATCTGGGAGCCTGAAACTTCCTTGCTCTAAAGAGATATACCCATGAAGAAAGGCAGAGGGCAACAGGGTGGGGTGTCAGCTGGTAAGGAGATGCAATCTATGGCTTGATTTGAAATAGTCTGAGTTGTCCTAAGGGAGGAACTCAGCTCAGGTAAATGTTTCTTGAATTCAGGAGACCTTACAGAAATGATGACAGACCAGCAAAATGTGGTCATCCCTTGTTGCCGCTTTTTTAATGACCCTTTTCTCAAACCCAAACTTTCCTAAGCGTTTGGGCTGAGAAACAGTGTAGGGCTCCTCTAAGGAAATGCAGACGGTTACATAAATGATGCTCAAGCCACATCCAAGCACTTTTGCCCAACCCGAATGATCACCCCGATCGAATCCTGGTCAGTTACGCAACTAGAATGAAGGTATTACATCCTTCAGTATTTCCCCTACAATATTTCCATTCATTAAGCCTAAACGGCAGGTGTCCACATCACAGTGCTGGCCCATGTTCAGCTTGTAATCCACTGAAATAATAATTTCTTATGTACCAAGCCAAGTATTCTCCACCTGATATGCATTTTGTTGTCCTAAAGTGAAAAATAGTGCATCGATCTAGATTAAATTTCATTTTGTTATTTTTAAACTGCTTTTCGAACCTTCCGAGATTATTTAGAATTTTTCCTGTGTTCTAGAAGTAGTATGCCACCCAAATGGGAAAAAGAAAGAAAGAAAGAAAGAAAGAAAGAAAGAAAGAAAGAAAGAAAGAAAGAAAGAAAGAGGGAGGGAGGGAGGGAGGGAGGGACGGAAGGAAGGAAGGAAGGAAGGAAGGAAGGAAAACCACCATGCCACACGTTTCCTCTCACAAACACTGTCCACGTGTGCCATTTTCATAAGTATGATGGTTAAGAAGGGAATCAGAATGGACAGAGAGGGAACAATTTATCAGCACATGCAAGAAACCTTCTAGAGATGCAACCCTTTTCTTGTCCAAAGATGCAACGTTTTCCACCCAGATGCCCTCAGCTGCACTGAGCAGTTTGCCTTCACCCTAATCATCTGGTGTAAGTTCAAGAAACTAATTAGAAATTTCCTTGGAGGCAGTTGGGCAAAGAGGCAAATATATAGTAACTGCATAAATATATATTGTTTCCTTGCATTTACAGATGATTGGGAGGAAGGTAAAGAGGCCTTTACAGGGTTAAACACCATGCTAAACCAAGGGCTGTTTTCGTGGGGGCTTAATGTGTTGCATGAATGCAATCATTAAAGTCTGTATGCCCTGAATGGACTCTGAACCTGTTTTATGAATCTAGCCAACTGTGGCTTATTGAGGAAAATATATTAGTACACTGTGCAAATCAAACCATTTGCTATGTTTATACAGTGTCATAATTTAGGTTATTCTCATGGAAGACCGGACTCAGGCATCAAGGTTCAAATTAACAGATATCTTGCTCCAGCCTATTTACAAGAGCTAAAAGTCCAGCGACTACAGGTGTTAATAAAGCTCAACGGCAATCAGGGAGGGCTGGACCTTGTGTGTTTGTGGCTGCGTAATGATTCCAGACCAGTGCCTCTTTTGGCTTCTCCCCCTGGCTCTGCCATCTCTTCTCCTACAGCTACTGAATGATCCTGTGCTTTGGGTTTGCTTGGGAGGACTCCGGGAGGCAGTGCAAGACAGGGGGGCCTGGGGTAATGCAGTCCATGGGGTCGCGAAGAGTCGGACACGACTGCGCGGCTGAACAACAGCACCTTGAACCATTGGTTGGGCGTGTTGTGAGGACACAGCCGCTGAACCATCCATTAGCCAATCGTACTTTACCTTCGGTTTGCAGTGTCCTGTGAACCCAGGACGTCGGGCTATCGGAGGAAAATATATCTCAGTTAATCCCGGCTCAGCGTGCGACCCGAGCCAAGCCACTGTCTCGCGTTGCAGCCCTTCGCCGCCCTTCGCAAGGGGAGCTGTCTAAGGTGCTGAAACCACGTCGGTCGGGAGCCCTTGTTCCTGCTGCGCAGCTGAGAGGCGCGTGCCTGCAGCTCCCTGCGGGGAGTCACAACACAGCCCTTGCTCGCCACGCTTCTCACCGCTGATCCTCCAGCCAACTTTGATGCAACTGTTAAGTTTGCCCTTTTCGTTACCTGTTTCTCCCTCCAAAGCTCAATTCTTTGGTGAAGCGCAAGAGTTTGTGACTTCAGCTTCATGGAAGCCTGAGGACGAGTCACTGAGATTAAACTGACATTTATCTGTCAGCCTGGGTTCTCCCCCTGTCCCCCATTCACAGTTGGACAGGAAAATGTCCGAGGCAGGAACCTTTCTTTTGTATGATGCTGGTGGTTTACTTTGATCTTGATCTATGAAACAGTGTTGATACGTGTGGTGTCATGCTAGCATTACTTCCATGTGAGATCTTTTCAACCCACTGTTCCCATGAAGAAGCTGAGTCATGCCCCTCCCCCACACTCTCTGCCTGATTCTGTGCTGATTGATCACACGGAGTAGGAAAGTTTCTTGTTCATTGCTACAATCTTGCAGAGCTGATGGATGGTCCAATTCCCCACTGGCAGAAACTCTCATCTCCCACTGTCTTTCTGCACCCCATTTCTAATATCTGCCTGTAGACTTTGACCTCTCGGTAGGAGCCAGGGTTAGAGATCCTGGAAAAGAGCCTGGCAAATTTGCCATGCCTTCTTTATCCTCCACCATGTGCAAGAAGATTTCAAAGGTAGGAGGAAAGGTAGCTCTGCAGCCAGAACCCTTTTCCTTGAAGCCTAGCAAACCGTCAGTCAAATGCCCACAAACTGAGCAAAAAGCAATTCATTCTATTCCACCCTCACTTTCTTTTAATAGATGGCAAATGGAATTTGCAAATTTTTATCTTAAGAAAAGGTCTCCTTGGAAGTAAAGCTGTGCTGAGGATTAAAGATAAAAACATAAAGGTTCCTCCTTCTAGTCATGGCTGACCCTAGGAGATGGTGCTCTTCTCTATTTCCTCGCTGAACAGCCAGCATTCGTCCGAAGATGCTTCCGTGGTCATGTGGCCGGCATGACTATATGCTGAGGCACATGGAACGCTGTTCCTTTCCCACCTAAATTAGGTGGTACCTATTTATCTACTTGCATTTTTAAATGCTTTGGAACTGCTAGGCTGGCAGGAGCTGGGGCAGGAATGGGAGCTCATCCCATTATGTGACACCTGGGTCTCAAACCTGAGCTCCTGACCTACAAGCCCAGAATCTTAACTGCTTGGCCCCCACACCCCAATGGACTAAATCCCACTCTTAAAGAGAAGCATCTTCTACATGGCCTGTTTGGTAACAGAAAGATTGTTCCAGGACTTGATTGCCAATCTGGATGATATAATGGTGATGGGCTTTCAGACAAGGGCAGGGAGAGATCACAAAAATCTATAGGGCAGTTGCAGCTGTGCCATTGAAGACTCATTCTTTCTTAACACATGGTGCATGTGTCACATGTAAAAAAATGTGGGGCATCTGCTCATGGCCAACTTCTTCACCCTCTACTGTAGGCAAAGTGGTTTCAGAGATGGGACTGGTTGCCTACAGGCATGTCATGAATCATTGGTGCTGGAAACACTTTCTGCCAATTCCTGGCTTGGCTTCCTCCTTGATGCTCTTGTTAAGGGCATCTTCACTCTCACACTGATTTTGATCTGGTTTCTGGAACTTTCTTACTCCCAATCTGCTCGACCATCAGCCCTTCCTCTACCCCTTTCTGGCAGCTTGCTGATTCAGCAGTAAGCTATTGGCTTATAGGTTGTATTTGCACAACTTGTTTAATCTAACAGGTGATTTAACATGTTTTTTGGGTTCACACGAGACACTGGACTATAAACCAATAAACTCTTCTATATTAATGCAAGAGTGTCAATCATAAAATAACCCAGGAAAGCCAAAGTCTGTCTTATTCATGAATAAAAGCAGACACTGAATCTTTATTACAGTCTCTTGTATTAATACAATACAAACTCTTTAACTCAGTGATTGCAGGTGGTAAATAAATACAACAATTACTTTGTTCTGCAAATTCACTCAAGTATTCCTTTCACTTTGAAACATTGACCTTATATGTTCTGATCTAATCTCACCACTGGTTCTTAAATGTCTTCTTTCAAATTTGGTCTCACCCCTTACCCTCAATAATGCCCTTCCCCTTGCATTTTCCCCCCTAAAGTTTACATACTCATGTACAAAAAAGTTTTCCTCAACATCCTAGTTGAATCCAGATCTTTGGATTAGGTTTTCAGTCTTACTGTCCCTACTTTGTAGCACAGTAAAGCAAACATGCTAAAACTGTATCTCCAAGTTGCAAAAATCTGGATTGCCACCAGAGGGTGACAGAGACTCAAGTTTTTCTGCATCCCTTTCCTGCCATCTAGTGGTCATACAACTCTTTGAAGTCCAATACAGTAAACATTTTTGATGCCACTTCCCATGAAAACATGGTTAGCTTTTTGTCTGAAAGGATAATGGCATCTCTCTGTTTTCTCAGAACTCCTCGCTCTTTGAGCCTTCCCACATGCAGCTGCTGCTCCAGTTGCAACCTGTGTGTTCCACCAGAGTCAAATCTGAGCCTGAGAAAAATGGAAATTTGCATTAATTGCTTCATAATGATCTAATAGGAACTTTTAATCTCTCTGTGTGCAATGAGAAGCCTTCCTTCCTTGAGAAAGGACATGATCCCTCCAGCCTAACTAAAGTGTTTTCAAAAAAAGATCTGTTTGTTTTTTGGGGACTACAAGAATATTCTAGGAACAGCCACCAGGGGGCAGGTTCTCAGCATCCGGAAATTTTGTGCCTCTGAGTTTCTTTTGACTCCCCGCGAAAACGCTCAAATTTCCCCTTTTCTAACCCTTCAAAGAAGGGCAACTTAACATAACTTGTCAAGGTTTCTCCAGAAATTTACCCTTAGGGAAAGCAACACACTGCTGTCTTATTCTTTGAGAACTAACCTTGGCTAGGATAATTTCAGATCTTATTAAATGATGTTAGCTTCTACAATCCAAGTACAATTTAGTTTAGGCACGAGCGGTTAAGACGCTGGGCTTGTTGGCTGGGAGGTTGGTGGCTTGAGTCCAGGATCGAAGAGCCGCCTGCAACAGGATGAGCTCCCGTTCCTGCCCCAGCTCCTGCCACCGTAGCAGCTCGAAAGAATGTAAAAATGCAAGTCGATAAATAGGTACCACCTTTGGTGGGAAAGGTAACAGCATCTGTGTGCCGCATGCTATAGTCATGTCAAGCACATGACCACGGAAGCGTCTTCGGACAATGCCGGCTGTTTGGCTATGAAATGGAGATGAGCACCACCCCCTGGAGTCGGCCACGACTGGCAGGGGAAACCTCTACCTTTATGAGGCCAAGAAGCATCCCAGATAAGCATCAAGGAGCATTTAACTTTACCAAGACTTTAAATGCATTACAAATCCTTCAGAGCACTACAGTTATGGATGGCCATGCCCACTTTTCTTTCCATAGCATTCAATTTTTGGTTTTAAATAAAGTTCCTCCCGTTGCCCTTAGGAAGGAACAGGCACATTTTGATATGCCTTTTTGGTATATTTTTGTTGTTGCTGTTTCAAAAAAAAGAAGGGAAAATATTTTCTCCATCCATTCCTGTCAAGCTCAATAGGCAGGGCTATTTCCTGCGCAGGAAAGACTAAATTCTGCAGCTTATTGTGAATTTGTTAAGGAGCAGCAGCAAGTGGCAAATTTAATTCAGTGCAAGAAACAGATGGAATACAGGAAGCAGAGCTTGGTTTTGGGGCTGAAACAACGTAGTGCCTCAAGACTTAAGAAGTTCCCCCAGTCACAGGTTTTGATTCTGCATGCCTCCCTGCCTCACTTCTCCTTTTGGTCTACCCACGGTAGCCATTCTGTGAATGAACCCACTGGAGGTTGCCAAAATTCCAAACATCATCCTGAGTTGTAAAGATTGTCTGCCTATGTCCCAGACCCCAGGTAGACATGGATGTCTAAGTGTTAAAGTTCTCCTACTTTTCACCTCTATCCTGTTCATGAAGATATTGTGAATTTTGATAAGTTCTGGTAAAATAACAAACTCCACAAAATTCCTATCTGACCCTACTCTTTGGTGTAACAACAGTTAAGACCAGGATAAGATGCGACCTGGAGTTAGAGTTGCTATCAAAATAGCTTCTCTCTATGGAGTTCTCCTTCCTTGCCACACAATATCAATCTGTGCTTGCGGTGACAGCCCGGCATTCATTTTTCCATCCCCCTTTCATATTTCTGGCAACCATAAGGTAGGAAGGCATCCTAGCATGCGACAACACTGCTCATTACAGAAACAGAGGAAACAAAAAGAGGTTCGACACAGTTGCTTTAGGCAGTAGCGTTGCGTCTGAGCACTGGGAACCAAGCTTGACTTGAAGGAGATTTTCCCATTTGAATGCCTTTATTGTACAACGTGCAACCAAAGATAATGATTCCAGGTCATCTATAACAGATCTCAAGGTTGAGGAATGAGAGGAATGATAAACAGAAGCTCACAGTAATTTCATATGGTGCCATTTTCTCTACCCAGTCCCTCCAAAGGCTTTTGAAAATAAGATTATCTTCGTTCCTGCCCGTCGTAAAAGAAGAGATGGCAGAGCCAATGGGAGGAGTCAAATGTGGCATGAGCCTGGAGTCTCTACATACTCATAAAGATACAAGGCCCAGCCCTTCCTGATGGCTGTAAGACTTTATCTCATAACCACAGGTATTCAACAGTTGGGCAAATTCTTGTAAATAGGCAGGAACAATAAATCAGTTGGTTTGCCTCTTGGTGTCTGGATCTGGTCTTTCACACTTTGGACACCAGGAGAGGCAGAGAACACCAGCTTCCTGTAGTCAAATAACAGAAGCTGCCAAAATTATCACTCACTCAGTGCCCAGTCCCTAATTTACAACAACTCCTAGTTTGTTTGTTTTTTTTTAAAAAAAACCTCCCCTCCTTCAGAGAGTTGCACTAGAGGTAGGTCAAAAATTCAAAATGGTGGTCACGGCCACACAAAGACCTGATCTTTTTTAATGGGACACACATGCAACTCATGAAATAAGGCTTTGATCACACGGTTGCAACTGGATCTTGATTTTTGGCAGCCCCCTCCCATCTCCATTAAAGGAAGAAACATGGGTATCCCTTGCCAGTGTTTGTAGTACACGTTATGTGCACTTGTGAGACCACTTTGCAAAGCTTCTGAGTTGCTTGCATAAGGGAACAACTGCCTGGTGCTCAAGATGGCATAGCTCCATGTGGACATGAAGCACCATGGACCACTGGCTGCCGAGTGATCCATTTTAAATGGTTTTGATTAGGAAGGGTAATATTAAGAAAAGTTTTAAAGTCAGCTTTGCAGTTTTGGGTAGCGATTTGGAATGCACATCTATTACCAGTACTTCAGTTCCATTTACCCTAACTGATCAATTCCAGGTATGTTGGGACTAAAAGTCTAAGAATTTCTAATGGTTTTAGAAATGGTTGATTTTCTGCCAAATTGGAAGCCCTAGGGAACCTCCCATTGAACAGATCACCCCAAACTCAGTTGCCAACATGTGAGACATAAACATCTATTTTTTTTAAAGAATTTATCACTGTTGCTCTTTCCATGCATATGGCTCTTTTCCTATAACTGTGTTCACACAGGTTACTGAGAAGCCAACCAGAATTTATCCTAATGTGCTATGATGCTAAATGCATTTGCTTAGTTCAGGGTTCAACATGCTGGACAAATCCAGAAAAGTAAGCTAATTTAATGAGCAAGTTTCATATAGCCCTGGATGTGAATCCAACCCTATTTAATCAAAATCTTTGAAGGTTATAGCTTGTATTGGACCAATTGAGGAGCCTCTTTCTAGGTGGGTGGCGGTGGTGGTAGAACATGGGAGAATGGGTGCCATCCAGATGTTTATTTCCTTCTTTTGGGAAATCTCCTTCCTCTTGCTTCTGTTTAGCAGTAGTTTGTTTTTATTAGCCTCTGTTCTCCATTGTTCTGATTATTTTCTATCTGTTCCCTGTGATGTATGGTTATATTGATTGCCACAGCATTCTAGCTATTGTGATTATTTCTCCCCATTGATGTAACCTGCTATAAGCAAACTGTGCAAGGGGAAAAAGCAGGGCAACATTTTCTGCCACAAGTCAGTGATATCCTTTTGCTAATCAGCTCTCTTTTTGATTGAGTCTGAAAATTAAAAAGCAATTTCAGTGAGACAAAGCCACCAAATATCAAGTCACATCATTTATGAAGACGTGTTTCCATCCCAGAACTCTGACCATAACTGAGCCCAGTTGTTGATTACTGCAGAGTTATTATGGGATGTTTTCTCCCGAATGCAGCTGCAAATTTCAGCATTTGCATAGCATATTAATCCCTTGGTAATCCCCATATTGGACATTTATTAATTGCATTTATGAGAATATAGCTGTATTATTGTGTGCTACTCTTTCTCTGCTAATTGCTTTTAATTACAGTTTCTTTCTTCCTGCTTATTATCACATAGACACTAATTTGCCATTATTGGTAGAAGGCACTTAAGCAGGGATGGCAGCTCAACTAATGACGATCTCTCACTCGCGGTCATCAATAACAAAAAAAGTATTCCTCCTATAATGAACAGAGCCATCAAAGCCAATAAATCTTATGGAAGCGATTCCACTTCATGGGCCCACCAGATGTGTTGGGCTTCCAGCTTTCCCAGCCAGTCCTGGAAAGGAGGAGCTGAAATCCAACCCGTCTGGTGGGACGCAGCTCCCGCGTGAGCCACTAGAGGGCGGAGGTGTCCGATCAGGCCAGCCTCCGGTCCGGGCGCCGCAAGCCGCTCTTGCGGGGACTCGCAGGCGAGGCGGCGGGCTCAGTTTGCTCGCTTTTCCTTTTTGTCTCTGGGCTTTGCTGTCCTGCCTCGAACCGTGCGGCTCCGTTTATCTGCAGTGGCGGTGGCGCCCGGTCACAGTGCACAAATGAGCTGCGTTGTCTGATACGACAGGAATAAGCTGCTCCCCTGGTGACATCAAGCAAGGCATCATTATCCTCAGAGAAGCGTCGTCCGGTTGTTGTGCCTGTCAGGTGTCTTGTACACCAGGCTAAGGTAAAGCCTGGTTGGTTGGCTTCTGACTCGAGGGGTCATGTCAACTTCACAATGGTTTATAGTTCAGGGACCGACTGAAAACCAACATGGGTATTATTAGGACACTCACGTGGAGAGTCTTTGGATTTCGGCGGCATATGAACTTAATAAATAAATAAAATAAAAGCCACCACCTCCATTCATTCTTATTTCTCTTCTCTTTCATCAGCTGTCTTGGTGGTCCATGTTTTGCCTTGGGACCATTCCTCTCCACTCTTGGAGAGAGATGGTTCTCTCCCTCATTTCAGGAACGTTCTCTGACATCACGGTGGCTTAGCCAACTGCAAATAGGCACAAATGATGGCAGTCAAGAATAACCTTGAGCATTCCTAGGCAACTTTATAATTTGCATTTGTCATTTTATCCCAGGCCAAAAGATTCTTGGCTTCAAAAGTCTGGCACTTGTGGTATGCGATGACCTGGTCATACACATGAAAACAAATGCTAGGTTCCCATACTATGCTCAATGTCAAACCTACTAACCCCATTTTAATGTGAGAGCTGGTGCCCAGTTTGTTTGTTTGTTTTAAAAAGCCCTCTGTTACTCCCCCCCCTTTGCAAGTGACAGATTTCCTTTCTTTGATGTCAAGGACATGCCTACCCTTTGCCTGTATAGAGGTTTCTCATTTGAAAGTAGGGCCCTTGCTGGAATTTTTGTACTGTTACTTCAGTTGTCTTCTGAAGTGCTCTTGACAACTAGAGCTCTGAGACACTGGTTCTTGAGGTTAACTGGGTCCAGTCTATGCTGCCACTGCAGAAGAGCGAATTCAAACTATATATACATGAGAAGATCTCCATAAGCCTATTACAATTATCTAATGATATTAGTGTTATTGATTTTGCATTTGCCTCCAGAAATGGCTACAGATGTGATGGGGAACAAAGCAAATGCTTTATAGTATCTTCAGGTTTATGGAAACAGAGGAATTATTGAATGATCTGGGAAGAGCTTCCATGATTTAACAGCTGTTGAGGTATCCGGTGCAAAGTACATCATGCGAAATGCTGGGCTGGATGAATCACCAGCTGGAATCAAGATTGCCGGGAGAAATATCAACAACCTCAGATATGCAGACGATACCACTCTCATGGCAGAAAGTGAAGAGGAGCT
>JANHZU010008488.1:0-12094 GCA_032468055.1 Acrochordus granulatus | reverse complement strand
ATCTTAAAGTCCTGCTGAATAAAGACCAGGTAAGCAGCGGCGGGAAGACTTCCCCTGGAAAGGGGAGACCGGGTGGGGTGGCAGGGCGGGGGTCACGCCGTCAAGTCGCCTCCAGGCAAGCTAGCCCACTGCCCCTTCCCCGCGCCATCCTTCCCCCGCCCGAGAGAGAGAGAGAAAATGTAAAGCAGATGCACCGCAAGTTATGCCGGCAGAAGGAATTCTCTTTCCATCCCGTCCCCCCCCCAAAAAAAATTAATTATCCTTTCCTTCCCGGCTTCCTTCCCCTTTTTCCGCCGCTTCGCCTTTCAACCCGATCCTGGAGCTTCCAGAAAGAGAGAGAGGAAAAAAAAACAAAAAACGGGGCGTCGCTCCTGCTTGCAAAATGCCGGCACTCAATCCGTCCCCCCCCCGAAAACCAACACCCCCCTTTGTACACATTTTTTCCGTGAAGGAAGTTTGCTTGTGCTGTAAGCGGTAGTAAAAAAAGGGGGGAAATTGTTAGTTTCCCTTCCTCCTTCTCCCACCCCCCGATCTTTTTTTGCTGTTTCTTATCTATTTTGTGAATGGGTCCCCCCCCCGTTCCCCCATGGATGAGTGGACTTGAAGTTTTGGCTTCGCTTCGGTATTTATACTAGCCTGGGGAGGCGGCGGTCGGTCGGTCGGTCGGTCGATCGGATAAATACCTTCTTCTGGTTTCTTCTATTCTAGTACCAGAATTTTTTTTCCCTAAGAAAGATGAAATGTACAAGAGTCCGTTTCTTCCCCCACCTCCCAATCAGCCCTCTCCCCCCACACCCCCGCCTGCATCTTTCGTTCCTTTACTGCATTTTTATTGCATTCGTGGCTGATATTCTCTTCTTTTCCAATCTCCCCCCGCCACCCCCCGAATCCCTTTCTTTAATGGCATTTTTACCACGGTCGCAAAATATTCTGAATAAATCTGGAAGCTCCAAAACGAGAAGGGTTTAAGAGGGTTTTTTTCTCCCTTTGCATGTGTGGATTTACTGATGCCCAAAACGGGCGAGCAGGGTGGTGGGAGGAAGGGGGGGCGAGGTGGATTTTCCCAGCCGCTGGCTTGCTTTCTCTGTGGGCATGCAACGCCTCCGATCTGTATGCAGCCGATGTGGGTGCGTTGGAATAAATTCTGTGATCTGCTGACATGCTGTTGGAGGGGCCGCTGAATTTGCCTTTGCGGGAGGGGGAAGATGAGGGGGGCGGAAGGAAGGAGAGATCGGGGCTCGTGGGTTGTTTTACCTAATGCGGGCCATGTGTCTCGTGTTTGCTCTCCGCGGAAGGCAGCGAAGTACCCTTAGAGTCGGAGAAGTAGAAACTGGATTAGCCATCATCGGCATTTTAATTGCTTTTGCAGTATCTCTTTGCAATCCTGTATCTTTTTGGGAGGGGAGGGTGAAGGCTCTTTCCCCAGGCCCCTCCCGGAGCAGATTAAAGCTATGCCAGGCATCTGCTTTGAAAGGGTAGAGAGTGGACTATTTCTTGGAAACCACAGTTCCAACTACTGATTTTTATTTATTTTTCATTATTTTCACCCCCCATGTTCTGTGTTTTTTGGCGCCTGCTAGAGGAAAAGGAAGGAATTACGCCTTGTGCTCCTGTCCGAAACTCGGGTCCTCGAGTGTGCATCACAGGCAGATTCTCTTGCACTATAGAAAGAAGAAGCTGAATATTTTTATTCTCATTGGCATAGTGAAAAATCTATTATTTTACATTACATATTATTCCATTCCTCTTTATTCTTAAATTCTATAGAAAGTTGTTTAAATGCTTATTTTATCCTCTTGCACTATACTATCCAATATGTATATTTATTCCATGTTTTTAAAAAATAATATTCCATATTTTTTAAAACGTGGTTTTAAAGATGGTGAATGCTGGAAAGGGACTTGTTGCTGCTTGAAACTGCAATGGCATTGCCTAGCAATGTGTATTGTATTATACTTTGGGCAGGAATCTATATACCATTCCAGACAAAATGGTATTCCTTGAAAACTTCCAGCAATGGAACACCCATCGTTTGTTGACTATCTTCTTCTTGCCTGTGTTGAGTTACTCTGGCTGAAGGCCTGCCCGTAAATTGAACAGTTCTTCCAAAGGCGTCAAAATGAAATGTTTGCCTGTGTGCCTGGCTGATATCTCAGAAGCTCTCAGTGAGGTCTTCTGATTATCTGGCTCCTAATTACCACCTTTGTTTCTTCCCATTGGAGAATCTGCCAAATCAGAGCTTCAGCATTTTTTTTTTTTAAAAACTCCGATATTGATAGTTCCATCTTAGTGTTTCATCTTTCAGGAGCTTCGTGTTCCCTGGAAAGGAATCTGTAGGATTTGCTGTTTCTTCTCTTCTGATTTCAGTACAAGCCAGTGCATGAAACTTCTCTGATGAAGGAAATCATGGTTCAGAGAGGTTTTGAAGCAATAGGACTAGGAGCTGCTTCCTAGGCACCCTGGCTTCAGCTGCTTCCTAGGCACCCTGGCTTCAGTTGCTTTTAGCTAAAGAGTGAGAAGCAGCAGCGGGGAGTCTGTAAATGTGTAAATAACCCAGTGGCAATGAAGATTCGGATGCTAGCAGAGAAGGGTCGTGCCAAGTCATTTGTATGCAAGCTTTTGTCTTCCTTCCCCACTTTGCACTCTTGGTTGGCATTCTGCTGTGGTTCTCTGCGCACTTGACTCTCTGCATACAAAGGTTCAGATATGGTGGAGGTTTCTGGGCACACTTCAGCAGCACACAGGCGGTGTGACTTCAATTCGATTTTAGAGTTCAGTGCACACTCCACTGGTTTTTGTGATTACACATATGAATTCAGAGTAATTTTTCCTCTCATGATGATGTGGTTTGCTCTGCAGATATTTGGAACAGCACTTGAAGTTAGAAGCATGAGCCAAGCATTCTTCCCTCATTCTCATTCAGATGTCCTCTTGGGTGGAGAGGAGCCATTTTGCATTAGTCTCAGTGCCTCTGCACTCCATAAAAAATGGTTGTAATAACATTTTACAGGATCTTTGCAAGAGCTGCTAATACACATGTTGAATATTTTGCATCCTCAGATATAATGCAACATGGCTGATGATAATGATGGTTGGCTCCATGGTTAGCCAGATGTTGAGACTGGTTTTCACATTTTTATCCACCTATCGAGTCCTGGAAGCAGAGTCATAATGGAAGACTGGAGAGTTGTTGCATTGCCAGAGAACTTGGAGGCATGACTGGTTTCAGCTTAATTTCTTACTTACTCTCATTACCTATGTAAGAACTGGGAACAGTTCCCTGGGAGGGTTAACCCCCAAGTATGTCCATTAAGTGACTTGGTTTAATGTTACTCTTCACAGTTTTGCAGTGTGAGATGCACTATGATGTCTTGGTCTGGTGCAAAGAAGGACATAGTTTAGTAGATCTCTGAAGTGGGACTTGGTGGTGGTGACAGAAACCGCTCCAAGTTGGTGGTGGTAGAAACTGCTAGTTAAGCCGTAAATACATATGGGGAGAGCCATTGGAATTGCCATGGTTACCCATGAAGATGGGGGGAGAGATGTGAGAGAAAATGGATATTGGTATATTTTATGCAGCAGATTATGGGATGGCACTGAATGGTGTGAAATATTTTCAACAAAGGTTTTATGTCTGGAAGCTTTTCCTTCTGTATTTGAAGTAGTAGAGATGAAATCAAGCTTGGATAGATTTTGAGAGAAGCCATCAAAGATGCTCAGATGTACCAAGACAGCTTTTTCCAATATGATGCTCCTAGCAGTTCAAAAGCAGATAAAAATGCAAATAGATAAATAGGTACCACCTTCAATGGGAAAGGTAACAAGCACCATGGTGTCTAACCCTGCACCTCAGTGTATAGTCATGCTGGCTGCATGACCACAGAAGCATTTTAAGACAAATGCTGGCTCTCTCAGCTGTAAATTGGAAATGAGCACCACCTCTTAGAACCGGCCACAACTGGAAAGGAAAACCTTACCTTTTTACCTGGCTTCTGGTACCAACATCTCCCAGTTGGCCTGGCTGGCTCTGCAAAAAGTCTCAGACCATAACTGTTTTGATGTCAGAGAAGGATACAGTGAAGGTTACTTTTGGTTCAAGCCACGAGGAAGGGCAGAGGAGGCAGGAACAGAGAAATGATGATGATGATGATGAGAGCCTGGGAAAATAAGAAGTCCAGGAAAGAAGCATGGAAAGTCAGATGATTTGGAAAATGAGGAAGTTCAGAAGCTGAAAAAGACATATACTGATTTGGAAAGAAATGCCCAGATAGCTTTTCTTGGTGGGATCCTGGGTGGGGTATATAAGGCTGAGGGTACAATACACTCACTATTGGCTCCTGGCTTTGTAGTGGAATTGAAGTCCACTGTATAGGTCCTCAGATGTTTTCTTCTCCTACAAGAAATTTTATTTTATTTTATTATTTCTTGAAAGATGCTTGAGAATTTTTTTCTCTAACTTCTCATAAGGGGTGTTTTGAAGCTTCATATTATAAGATGTGCTACAACTGTTTTCGGTGACACCCCTCTTTATGTAACTCATTCTGTGCATCATGTCCAGTCCAAAAGAGCCCTCCCACACACCCCTCTCAGGGTGCATTTCCTCCTGATGACATGGATAAACTGTGGGAAGCCAAGGAGGTTGTGCACAGAAGGAGAGACAGTAATGAAAGATAGGATGTTACCCAGCAGCTCCCAACCAGCTGCTCAAGAAGTTTACTAACACCGTATTCAGCCAGAACTCTTTATTCTCCTCAATTCTTTTGCCTGGTAAACTGAATGAGAAATGATGGAGAAAAATTCCCTTTCAGCCATGGCATTAAATTAACCCAGATACCTCTGCCTGCAGCCCATGGGTTGGAGGCCTCCAGTGGACTGAATCCTTCATTCTCCATTGCAAAACAGAGTTAACTATTAGCTCGGAGAGCTGCAGCTAGAGTACGGGTAGTTCTCAACTTAGGATCGTTTGTTTAATTGTAACTTGTTAGAAGTTACAGTGCTGAAAAAGTGGCTTACAACCAGTCCTCACACCTGTGACTGTTGCAGCCTCCCTGTGGTCACATGATCAAAATGCAGATGCTTTGCAACCAGCATGTATTTACAGTGGTTGCAGCATCCCAGAGTCACGTGAGCACCATTTGCGACCTCCCCAGCTGGCCTCAGCGAGCAAAGTCAGTGGGAGAAGCCAGGTTTGCTTAATGACTGGAGCAAAAACGTTATAAAATTGGGTGTGACTCACTTAATGATGGGAGTTCTGGTTCCAATTGTGGTTGGTGTTCAAAGATGGTGCTTATTTGGGAAGGCAAGAGGGAGTCTGTGCAGGCTCTCTGATGTATCCAGCGCTGCCTTTTGTTTGCTTATGAGCTACAGAAACCCAGCAGAATTTGGCTGAGGAGTCTGTTTTATCCAGTTCCTGTAACTGCTCCTGATGTGACAACTATCACAAAGAGCATGAAGGGTAAAATGGTGCATATGATCAGGAACTCCCTATTCAAAACGCCCTTGTTTTGACCTCGACTTGAACTCAACTGTAAAGTTGGCTAGGCAGACACTTTGGTTAAGTTTTCTTTTGATGTGAATTATCCAGTTTGCACTTCTTGAGCAGGTGTCCTCCCCTCCTCTAACTTGGTGGCCTAGAAGTGTGGAATATCAGGTCCCATAATACTAGCTCAATCTGCATAAGCTTTGACCTCTGGAGATGTCAGAGCTTCATTGTCACCTAGTTCCCACATCACCCTTTGTCATGATTATCTCTGGTTTAGAATCATACTTGCTTTTGCATGACACGCCACGTCATAACCCTGGTGTCTGGCAAATACTATATGGCTCATCTTTGCTCTCTCTTATAACATGGGATGATGTTAGAAGACCCCCCACCACATTTCATAACTTCATTGCCCAAATGTAAATGAAATAATTATAGAATTTGTGTAACGTCATGATGCGTTGGATGTCACTGAACCTAATTTTGAAAACTGTATATTTTTATCATTGGGTAATGTGATAACGATGTATGTTGTGTCACTTGCCTGTCCCCCACCCAAAGAATGCCCATGAGGCTTAGCATGATGTGTTATCATCTCTGCCTTAGGAGCAATAAAGCATCCTCTTAAGTTCGTCTAGTAGCCTCACAAAAACACTGAAATTGTTTCATCCCAATAAATGTTGATTCTAATTTGCAGTGGAATTTTGAATCTTGGATCTCTCCTAGATCTTGGGGAGAGATCTTTCACAAATCTGCAGCCCCAAATCTTTTTCTTTTTTGAACAAACATGACTGGCTTTTGATTGGGTTTCTTTGAAGAGTGTCCTACAATTCTCAATAAGCAAATATACTTCATTTTTCTTGGACTGCGTACAGAAGGGCAGTGATGTATGTTCAAGGCTGTTGCAACTCTGGCCTGCTGTTCTCTCTAAACCTCACCCAGGTTTGTCAGGAAAAATGACAAATCTGAGTGAGGTTTAATTGTTCTAATAATTGTACTAAATTTGCATAATTCAAGGTAGTGTAATCATTTTCAGATAAGCCCATGAAATTGAAATGGATGGTATTTTGTATTTTTATGCATATCATAGTGGGTTGCTGCTCTCTGTTAGGAAAACGACAATTCATTTTGGTGTCGTTTCCTGCAGGTCCATTTTCTTGGAAACAACAATTAGAATACACACCTCCCTCTCCCCCCCCATTAATTGTATCACTTGAGGCTTCAGAGTTTAAAATAGGTTTGGACCTGAGATCTGCTACCTGTGAAAAAACGGTATAGAGGGTTATGTAGTCATCTTATCTAGTTTAGTAAGATGCAGTTCTTAGTGGACACACATGCAGTACATCCCAGTTAATATTTCTCATCTTGTCCAGTCACTGCCTAGGTGTCAAGTGTAATATTCTTCAGTTCTAGCAAGTATTAGGATTTGGTGTCAAGGCGAACTTGCACAGTAAGCAGTTTCTTTCCTTGGTATTTGCAAGGTTTGAGAATGCAGAGAAGGTTGAGAAACGAAGAAGATGAGGAACGAATCAGCTGAAAAAGTTTGCGTGTGTGTGTGTAGAGAGATAGATGACACTATAGATGGATGTTGTAGATATAGAGAGACAGAGGGACAGACAGACATGATGGAGAGAGAGGGAGAGAGAGAGAGAAGTGTGTGCGTATCTACAATGAAAAGGCTGTTTCGAAACATAAGGCTAGCTGGACTATTTGAGGCCAGTAGTAGAAGGCCACAAACAGGACATTGCGATAATGGCCTTGCCTTATTTAGGCTCCTCTTATTAAGGACAATCTGCCTTTCTTGGCTTTATTTAAATCATCTTTCGTACCTGCAAATGGAATCAGGGATGAACTTGAATAGTTGCCCCCCAAGCCATCTGGAAGAGGCCAGGGTTGGTTTAAGCCCCCTATTATAAATGAGTCACTAAGGCTATCTGAATGCAGCATCTCCTTGGGAAAGCCAGAATGTGGGCAACTGATGGATCTTCTGGCTGAGTCAGCCCAAGGGAGGGTCAGAAGGGAGCAGTGGAAGCTCTGGGCAGGCTGTGGGAAGAGCAAAAGAGAAGAAGGATGAAACAGATGAAGGTCTGGGGCCATTGTTGCCCCCATCCCGGTCTAGCATATGCTGTGAAACCTGTTGACAGGGAGGACTGAGTCTCTTTGAGGTAGAGCATTGGCCTAAGCCTGAGTTGATACCCAGCCTTGTTGATGCGGGAACCCCGGATGCTGTTTGAGATCATTCGCGTTTTGTGCAGTTGGAAAGAACTGATATAGATGAAAGAAATACTAAAAGTCTGTATGGAACATGAATAAAGAAAGACTGTTTAGCTTGGAAAATTCAAGACTGTCAGTGAAGAGGCTTTGCAAGCTATCAGAAAGGACAATCTACATTAAACACTCTTTATGGGACTCCTTGTATTTTTCCCTTTTATACTGAGGTATCACTCAGGGCTGCTAATAACATTTGAGCTCAATAAAGTGCATCACCCTATAATGCTCCACCCCGCCCCGAGTTCCAAAAGTAGATGTTAAAATGCACACTTTCTGTTTGCCATGAAATGAATGCCTTTCTGCTTGAAAAGGCCTCCTCAGAGTAGTAAAAACCATTAACCAGAGTCTTGGGAGGCTCCACCATCTAGATGGACGTGTGGGGAAAGACTGTTCTCCAAATCCCAGCAACCAGCCTCTGCTACGTTTATGTCATTAAGATAAGCCTAGGCCAGATTTAAACAGCACGTTAGATCAGTGTTGGCAGGGGAATTCTGGGAGTTGAAGTCCACGCATGTTAAAGTTGCCAAGATTGAGAAATATTGTATTAGACTAAGCTAAAATTGTGTGTAGTTTGTTGGACAGTGTATTGCATTAAACAAGCCATCATATAAAGACTTATTTGTTTAAAACCAGTAATTCTGCTCTCTTAACTTGGTCTTAGGTTTAAATGTGTTACCTGAACCCATGTTGCTTGCTCTAAATTTGCAAAGTTGGTGCATCCAAGTTGGGAGATGAACCTGAGTGCCTGTGTATTGTGTAAAGGCAGAGTGGCCAGCATTTTACAACAGCAAAGCTAACAGGTACTCCTGTTCATTTGTGTCACTTGTCTAGCATCCTTTGTGAACTCATCCACACCTTCAGCTCCCCATAGATATATTCAGTGCTTGGAGGCTCACTTTTTTCTGCTTTTCAAAGCCAAGTGCCAATACATTGCTGCTGCTGCATGCTGTGTGCCTGTTGTGTTTCTGTTTGAATTCTTGTTCAGAGAACAGTGACCAATCCAGAGAAACAGTGGCTCCAGAGATAATTCAGTTGCACTTGCATCCAGAGGTGATTGAATAATCATCTGGCCACCACAGAGGTATGGTCTCTCTGGAATGTGCACTCTTAAACTGTAAAGGAAGAAAGGAAAAAAGGAAGAAAGATGAAAATCCAGTGAGGAAAGACCACAAACAGTGCAAGCTTATACATCTCTTGTAGATTCTGCCTCCTGGAATGCAGCAAAGCTGCTCTTATCTTGGCCACTCTAAGGATCAAGCCAAACAGGACATGTTTCATGAACAGTAGTTGTATGAATGGATTTCAAAACGATTTAGCTCCTTAACTGTGGAAATGTGTCATAGACAACTTTATAGGACATATTAAAGAGATATTCTGTAGCTGAAATACCAATTAGTCTAAACAGCAGGCTAGTGGGGGCATTGGCTTGCTTGATTCAGATCTAAGGCAGGAGTCCAATTACTATTAATAATTAAGGGGTATTTTGGGTCACATTGTGGTAGAAGGGCATATTAAGACTTTTTTAACACCTCTTAGGGTCATGTCTATGGAGATTCTCAGTCATCCAGGTCATGGTTATTGCAAAGATGCTTTCACAAAAGGCAACTGGACTTCTTTGGTTCTTCTCTTGAAGACGTTTCACTTCTCATCCAAGATTGGAAGAAAAGGGAAATGTCTTCAAGAGAAGAATCAAGAAAGTCCAGTTGCCTTTTGTGGAAGCATCTTTGTGACCCTTAAGATCCTGTTCTTGGTCATCTTTGCCATCCATGCAGATGTTAAGTGAAGACACCACTGGCAGACTGTTGGGCTTCAAGAAGGGCATTCGGGGACAGGTTCAGGGAGTGGACCTCCCTTCATGTTTGGCCTCCCTCCCAACAACCTTGAGGAACCAGGCAGAATTCTAGGATTCCAGGCATCAAAGGAAGCCATGAGGCTTCCTAACCCTCTTGCTGTGACTGTAGGAAGCCAGTTTTAGCATAAGCACTCTGAATGGGATGGAAAACCATCCTTCTGGTTGTTCTCTAAAAAACTTTTGATGTGTTTGCTGTGCTCAGTGAGAAGCCAGGGATCATGTACAAGAACACTGTGAGAAGGAAGGAACGCCATGTCTTCCTTTCAAGCAGCCCAGGCAGTCTACTTCTTTCCCACTGGGAACACAGTGGGAAACCAATATTCTGTTTCCATTGACCAGCCAATTAGCTCACTGGAGAAAAAACATGTTTTGAGTGTTTGTGTGTATGTGTGTGAGCCAACTGTAGTTTTTGTGACTGCAGATCACTGATAGGCCACTTCCGTGTTATGGGGTTAGAAGCTGAGGACAATCCCCAACCTTATGTTCTCTTATTAAGAAGTCATCTTTACATTTGAAAATATCTGGGAGGGGGAAGGCTCAAGAAGAATTATTTATATGATGATCTCTGACCAGAACTGCAAACAGAAATATATTAAAATACTGTAGAAATAAAATGAAAACAAAACAAGATAAAATATTATAATTGAGGATGGCTTCATTAGTGGGTAATCCAAGTCTTCCTGATTTTGCAGGCAGTATAACCACATTTGGCTACATGGAAGGAGACTGAATTGTATTGAGAACAACAAAAAAGTCAAGTTGGCAGCACAACCCTGAAATCAAAATACATTGCATGTGTTAAAAGGGGTGGTGGTTTGTTGAATTGCACTTGCTGCCATCTTGACTTTTTTACTTCTCCCCCCACAAACACCCCTGTATCTTAGAGCCAGTGCAACAATGCTTCTCTCAGTGCAGAGCAAGTCTGGTGAGTGAGGACTTCAAGGGAATATATTCAGTGAATATATCATGGTTCTCCCACACATAGAAAATAAAGGTAGTTTTTTTCTCCCCTGACTAATCTTCTTCCATTAGGATAATTTCAGTAACTTGAAGATGAGCCTTCCATTGTAAAGGTAAATTATTTAGAGCAGGAAAAAAATTGTAGTTTTACTTTAATTTAAAAGCAGTAAGATTTATTAGTAAAAATGATTTATGACTAGGTTAACCTCTGTTCCAACTTGCTTTTCCTGTGAATTCAAATCATTTTCTTAGATTTTTTTTTCTGTGCAGGGGTGTTGAGAGGGTATCAAGAGCATGAATGCATGTGAACTGCTTGAGCATTGAAATAATTGATGGTTTGACTGTGTGCTATCAAGTCAGTGTTGACTCTTAGCGACCATGTAGACCTTAATTATTATGACCTGTGCTTTCAGAACTCCCAGCAATGCACCCATCTCCTCTGTAACTGAGTCCATCCCCTTGGCTGTTTATTGTCCTCTTCTTCTCTTTTTTTCCACCTTTCCCAGCATTAGAACTTTTTCCAGAGAGCTGCCTCTTCACATAATGTGTCCAGAGTAGGATAACTTGAGTCTGGTCATTTGTGCATTGAGTGAGAATTCTGAGTTGATTTGTTTGATGATCCATCGGTTTGTTTGTTAGCTTGTTTGTTTTGGGCTGTCCAGAAGTATTAAGTATTCTCAGGAGTTGTCAGGCCCAAAGAACCAAGCACAATACATCGTGTTACAATTCTTTTATTGTTGTCGGCGGCAAACAGAATCTTGGCAGACTAAAGCAGTTCTCTGCAATAACTATTAGATATACTCTGGGAAGGCAACGGTGTTCTGTGCGCCTCTGCATAGTCATGCTGGCCACGTAACTAGGCAAGCGCCTTTGGACAGCGCTGGCTCTTCGGCTAGGGAATGGAGGTGAGCACCGCTCCCTGGAGTCGGACGCGACTGGCAGAGGAAACCTTTACCCACGCTGCAAAGCAATTCTCATTCAACCAGGGAAACAAAGGCCTCTGGAGGCTTGTAAAACAGGGCACCTGGAGTTATTTTTTCAATTAACAATAGCTTTCGATTTCATCGCAAACACTTCCATCAGTCGAATTTGGGGGGGGAGATGTTAAGACTGCCTTCCCCCTTCTCTTCCTTTGGATTCAGTTTTAAACCCAAACCCTCCATTCTTCACGAAATGGTTAGAGTCAGTAAGATGTTTGGAGACTCACCCCAAACTCAAACTCAAACACCCCAAACTCAGGAGGGGTGAGTCTCTAAACATCTTACTGACTCTATCCATTTCCTTGACTCTTCGTGAAGAATGAAGGGTTTTGGATTAAAACTGAATCCAAAGGAAGAGAAGGGGAAAGGCAGTCTTAACATCTCCCCCCCACAAATTCGACTGATGAAGAGTTTGCAATGAAATCGAAAGCTATTGTTAATTGAAAAAATAACTCCAGGTGCCCTGTTTTACAAGCATCCAGAACTATTAGATATACTCTGCGAATTGCTAGGGAGGGTCCAACGTTGCTTTCTTCCTGCCTATCACAC